>CM042418.1:29597172-29782172 GCA_023634145.1 Thymallus thymallus
ATATTATATGTTACTACTGTCTCCCTCTGACCTGCACTATAATAATATATTATGTGTTGATACTGTCTCCCTCTGACCTGCACTATAATAATATATTATGTGTTACTACTGTCTCCTCTGACCTGCACTATAATATATATTATGTGTTACTACTGTCTCCCTCTGACCTGCACTATAATAATATATGATCATACAACATGGAAGGATATGACACTGGCCATGTCATTGGTCAGAGGTCAATCTATGTTGTTGAGTCATAATGTTAGCAGCAGTAGAATGGTTGTGCTTGGTCCTTAGTTTAGGGCTAGTCCCAGTCTCAGAGTTTAGTCATCAGACTTGCGTGCTGTTATCAGCAATACAATTCATTTGCTTGGTCCTTCAGGGCTAGGGTTAGGGCTAATGCCCTAAGGACCAAGGTCAGAGGGTTAGGGCTAATGCCCTAAGGACCAAGGTCAGAGGGTTAGGGCTAATGCTGTTAGCGTCAATAAAATGACTGTTTGATCCTTCAGGTGGAGATCAATAATCAATGGCCTTTGATTAATTACCCCGACTTCAAAATAGGCACCCAAATCTCTTTTACCTAGTTGACTACTGTTAACACCCCACGTTATGGCACTGGGTAGCTTTTCATCTAACTTCCCATTTCCACCATGATCTTAGCTCCACAGTCATGTTTGTGCTTGAAGACAAGGACATGAAATGATAGAAGTTAGATTTTTATTTAGTTAAAATAACTATTAAAAACTGAGTCAGACATTTGAGTTCCTGTTGAGACTGATGAGCAGGAAAACTCTCCTGAAATGCAGGAATTTAAAACTTTTAGTGTATTTGAGATGTTAAAAGTCTTCTTAAGATTGTAATTTCCACTTTGAAATTTCAGACTTGATTTTGTATCAAAATGTATAAAACCCTCCATTAATTACAATCAACATAATAATTCACATTTCCTGTTGCTGCAGGACATTTTTACCTGCTGTAGCAAACTGGCTCAAAATAAGATCCTACATCTGTACAATAATGTTGTTATTTGCGTACAAGGTCGATTCTGAGAAACGTCCAGGCAGTGGAAATATTCCCTTGCATGATGGAAATAACACCATGGCCACCTGAGACAGGAATGTAATAAGACAAAGGTCAAAATATGAAATGCTTTTGCAAATGGAAGAGGTCATGGACAGGGATGGTATTTCATCTATGGAAGCCCTCTGAGCATTATACAGAAACATGGAATAGAATGCCCAGGCCTCAAAATACATCCTATTTCATTAGCATGATCCGCTAACAGCCACAATAGGATATTTGCATCAACTGACAAACTTAATTATGTTTACAGATGAAAAAACATACATTAGCTGACATCTGGCATCTATCTCAAACTGTACAGTATTATTATTCAGACTTAATCCTTAAAATACATTCAAATGAATTCATTTAAAGTACATGACAGTTCAGTAAACTGAACCTTTCATTTTCTAACCCTAATTATACAGTGAAACGTAGACCTTCTGTCTTCTCCATGTTGTACTTCAGGCACATATTCAATATGGAGAGATAAGTGGAATGTGTTTTCTCATTATTACTTCTACCTCACTGTCAGTAATATTGAAACTTCACTCACTCACACTTGTCAGCCGGATAGAATTTGCGAAAACCTGTTTTTTAAAAGCAGAGGTTCAGGTAGAGGTTCAGGTAGAGCTTCAGGTAGAGCTTCAGCTAGAGGTTCAGGTAGAGCTTCAGGTAGAGCTTCAGGTAGAGCTTCAGGTAGAGTTCCTCTGCAACAATTTGCTCTGTAAAGTCAAGTTGACATTTTGACAGGTCCAAAACATTACTGCCAGACATGATAGCTAGCTAACATCCATCATTTTTATTACATGAAACAGCAATGGCTTTATGTGTTCCTACTGCCAAGGAAAAACTTTTGATTTAATAAAAATAACAAGTGTTGAATGGTCCTTTTGAGTGGCTCCAATTGCCGAATGAGTCGGTATGGCCCACCTCTCAGACAGCTCTCCTGAACACCTCATCTTATGGTTCAGAATGAGTCGGTATGGCCCACCTCTCAGACAGCTCTCCTGAACACCTCATCTTATGGTTCAGAATGAGTCGGTATGGCCCACCTCTCAGACAGCTCTCCTGAACACCTCATCTTATGGTTCAGAATGAGTCGGTATGGCCCACCTCTCAGACAGCTCTCCTGAACACCTCATCTTATGGTTCAGAATGAGTCGGTATGGCCCACCTCTCAGACAGCTCTCCTGAACACCTCATCTTATGGTTCAGAATGAGTCGGTATGGCCCACCTCTCAGACAGCTCTCCTGAACACCTCATCTTATGGTTCAGAATGAGTCGGTATGGCCCACCTCTCAGACAGCTCTCCTGAACACCTCATCTTATGGTTCAGAATGAGTCGGTATGGCCCACCTCTCAGACAGCTCTCCTGAACACCTCATCTTATGGTTCAGAATGAGTCGGTATGGCCCACCTCTCAGACAGCTCTCCACACAAAAGAGGAAACGTTGATAGAGAGGGAGTACATTTTGATTAGAGCTGCACACCTCCATCTCTGTTGGCTTTCAGAGCTTTATAATCTCATCGCCAGGATTTGAGTTGGCTGGGATGTATGCCTTTTGAGGAGCATGGGGAACAATTGTTGTGGATGTTTCAATCCCCCCAAGAAGGAGAAGAGGCAGATGCTGCAGACCAATGAGTTTATGTCTAAAACCAAAGATCCCGGCTGAGATTAGTTCTACTCCTTCTCTCCATTGTACAGTAACTGGAACATTCTCAAAGTCACCATCTTAAAGGAAAGCAGAGTTTCACTACCGTATAGTTATAGTGTACTGTAGTAGGCACAGAAAATGGTAGATATGCCCTCACTTTAAAGCATGCAATTTATAATTTTTGGGTGCGACACGACCAATTTCACATAGAAATATTTGTTATAGATCTGTCATTCTCATTGAAAGCAAGTCAAGAAGCTGTATATCTGTTTTATGTGTGTTATTTCTATGCTTCCAGTTCCTAAGTTTTGTTTTTGCATCTTTTACTTTCAGTGTTGTTCACTAGATTCAAACAGCGGTTTAGATTCACTAAACTATACTTGCTTGTTTTGTCACATAAACTGAAATTAAGCAGGAAATGGCAGAGCGATTTCTGCATAGTTCATCTGTAATTGGTATCTGAGTGTTTCTTGTCACAACAACACAGTATTTAGCCAGAACCCAGCATGGGTCCCAGCTTTAAATCAGCCATCCAGAAAAGGGTTTGTATGAACAATGTTAATTTATACCCCAAATAGATAAAGACAGATACACGCTACATGATACAGAGAGCGGCAGTATGAAAAGCATAAATATACAAGAAGTCCGGAGTGCAAAAAAGACATTGCATAGTATGGGTGAATGGCTGAATATGTACACTATACATTGTTACAGTGTTCGGTGAAAAAAAATATACATTGCAAGTTGATATAAATAAATAAGGAGTATTTGCATGGTTAACTATACTATAGAGGTCGATGGCTGATAAATACTTAAACAGCAAAAAGTGCGTATTATATAAGTGAGGTTAATAATAGTTTACTTAATATACAGACTGGGTAAATGAACAGGTAAGTGAATATTTGCGTGGTTATATTAACTGTACAGTTAAATGACAGGAAGAGATACTTAAATAGCTAAATGTGTGTATGATATAATTTGGGGTAATAATAGTAATTCCCTTAAAATACAGTCCTTAGTGCGCAGGGTTTAATTACAGATAAATGCATGTATTGCACATTCGATACACTGAAAGCAATGAAAAAAGATACAACTGACAGGATATTTATATGCATTCCTGAGTGAATGACTATGTAAGTTAAGTCCAAGAATTACTTGCAATATTGCACGTGATATGATATAACAACTGTACATGAGTATGTATATACAGACCTGAATGAATAAATAGGTCCTGAGTGAATGAGTGATTACAGACCAGAGTTACTCACGGATGGAAGCATAATTGTTAAACTAGGTCCTAGCACCCCAACAGTTCCAGATCTATGTTGCTGACGGCACGGCACCCCGGTGAGGCATTAAATAGTCTAATAGCCGCCGGCAGGAAGGACCTCTCTGGCACACCGCGGTGGGGTCAGTCCGCTCTGCGTCATAACCATGCCATGAAGAGGGTGGGTGACGTTGTCCATGATGGCCAGGATCCGTCTCTCCGCCACCTCCTCTAGAGTGTCAAGGCTAATCCCCAGAACAGAGCTAGCCTTCCTGATCAGCTTATTTACCCAAGGAGCATCAACGGCCTTAATGTTGGCGCCCCAGCACACCACTGCAAAAAAGATGGCACTGGCCTCCACAGACTGGTAGAAGGTATGCAGTAGTTTACTGCACACGTTGAAGGACCTGAGCCTCCTCAGAAAGTCGGCTCTGGCCCTTTTTGTACAGAGCCCTGGTGTTACCAGCCCATTCCAGCCTGTTTTCCATATAGACTCCCAGGAACTTGTATGACCCAACCATTTACACATCCATCCTGTATAGGGACTGCAGTAATTGTGCCTTGGTTCTCCTGAAGTCCACCACCATCTCCTTTGTTTTGCTGATGTTGAGCTGAAGGTGGTTCTGCTCACACCACAACACAAAGTCACTGATTGTGCTCCTGTAGTCCTCCTCCTGCCCACCCCTGATGCACCCTACAATTGCGGAGTCACCCGAGAACTTCTGTAGGTGTCATGTTTCAGAATTATATCTGAAGTCCGAGGTGTAGAGGGTGAACAGGAAGGGGGACAGGACCGTTCCCTGTGTTGCTCACTGCTCATTCTGACGCACAGCTCTTAAGCCGCACAAATTGTGGGCTACCCCGTGACCCAGGAGACTAAGGGTGCTTCCACTTTCATCCTCTTCATCTTCTCACCCAGTAGCAGGGGCTGAATGGTGTTGAAGGCACTGGAGAAATAAAGAAACATAACCCTCACAGTGCAACCTGCGTGGTCCAGGTGAGAGTAGGCCCTCTGCGGAAGGTAGATCATCCACCCCGATGTTGCGCTGATATGCGAACTGCAGGGGGTCCAGTGATGTACACACCAGGGGTCTGAGGTGAGCGAGGACTAACCTTTCCAGGGTCTTCATGATGTTAGCGCTGCAGGTCTGAAGTCATTCACGACAGCGGGGTGCGCCTTCTTGGGCACTGGGACCAGGCAGGATGTTTTCCACAGCACAGGGACCATTTCCAGGCTCAGGCTAAGGTTGAAGTGTCACAGGAGTATTCCACACAGTGGGTCAGCACAGACCCTAAGCACCCTTGGGATGATGCCATTGGTGCCCGCTGCTTTCCACTGCTGTAGTGTCTCAAGCTCTCTCTTCACTTGGTTGATGGTGAAAGCCAGCCCAGGTGGGAGGAAGGGGGGTGTTGAGGATCAGTCCAGAGGTTGGGGGAAGGGAGGTGTTGCAGATCAGTCCAGAGGGAGCGGGGGTGGCGGTGGGGAGGGGGCTGCTGATTGTCTCAACGGAAGTGTTGTGAGAAAGGTGGGGGTGGGACAGCCGTGAGGGTGTGTGGCCTGGTGAGCTGGAGGGGAGGTGGACAGGGCTAGTATCGAACCTGTTAAAAAATTGGTTCAGCTCATTGGCTCTGTCCTGGATCCCCTCCGTCTGCCCACTGTTTGACTTTTTGAAGCCAGTGATATTTATCATACCCTTCCACACCTCTCTCACCTGGTTCTGCCTCAGCTTGTCCTCCATCTTCTCCTTATACACTCTCTTCCCCTCAGCAATCCGCAACTTCAGAATCCTCTGGACACATTTCAATTTGTCCCTTTCCCCCTCCTTGAAGACCCTCTTCTTCTCATTCAGCAGGGCCTTCAGGTCGCTGGTGACCCAGGGTTTATTTTTTGAAAACAGCATACCCTCCTGGTGGGTACAGTGTTGTCTACACAAAAATGTATATAGTCTGTTATGCAGTCAGTAAGTCCATCAATGTCCTCCCCATGAGCCTCACAGAGCACATCCCAGTCTGTTGTTTCAAAGCAGTCTTGTAGGGCCTCAGTCGCCTCCGGGGACCATCTCCTAATGGTCCTAGTGGTCGCTGCCTGCTGTTGGACCATAGGCCTGTAGAGTGGGGTGAGGTGGACAAGGTTGTGATCCGATCTACCGAGGGGAGGGAGTGCAGTGGAGTTGTATGCATCCTTCACATTAGCATATAGTCCAGAGTTTTATTATTCCTGGTTGGGCACTTCACGAACTGTTTGAACGTGGGCATCGTTGAAGAGAGAGATGCATAAAGGATAACAGCAATGGCCGCTGTGAATTCCCTCGGCAAATAGTAGGGTCTCAGGCTAACGGCTCAATGTCCGGGCTACAAAACTGTTCCTTAACAGTAATATGGCTCAGATTACACCATCTGTTGTTAACTAATAAAGCCAGCCCCCCTCCCTTACTCTTACCGGAAGAAACGATATCCCTGTCCGCTCTAATGGTCTGGAAACCGCTGATAGTTATGTTCTCTATGGGGATGTTATTATTCAGCCATGTTTCAGTAAAACACAATAGGCTAGCTTCCCAGTAGTCTCTTTGTCCATGGAATAGACCCTCAAGCTCATCCATCTTGTTATGCAGCGATCTCACGTTGCCCATAATGATAGACTGAATAGCCGGCTTGTACTTCCTAAACTTTGCTTTAATCTTCAATCCCGCCCTGCGTCCACGGCGTCACCTTTTCAACTCGTCCGGAATATCAAACTTTTCCCTGGGGTGCAATAGCGCTTAGTGTGCTATATCCAGGAGCTGGGCTCGGTTGTAAACAATTTAGGAGTCGCGTGTACGTTCGGCGCTGAGAAAAATAAAAAGTACCTCAGTGATTTAAAAAAGAACACTAAAACCTTCGTAAAACAGTAGCACTCCATAATCCTGAACTATTATAGTTCAACTGTTGCAGAAAAAACTGACGAAAAACATACTAAAACAACAATTAACGCACAAACAACGGGAGCTGCTTAACAGGCGACCAGCAGGGCGGCGCCAAACTCGTAAAATCCATAATGTTGCTTTTGAATAGAACGTAATTGCAGTTTCACACTGAAGTCATGTACAATAATTACATTAATGGGGATGTGTATTGATTAACACATGTACAATTTTACTCCAGCTTGGAAATCCCTCCACATTAAAGATTCCTTTTCTCCCAACATCCTAGTCCTCAAGTAACAGCTTTTGGTGAGCCACAGTCTTAATGACTTCCCCTTGTTGTGACACACATCAGAATGCATGGGTTTCATGAACAGAGCAGGATAAAAAGAGTCAGAGGAAGCCGGAGCATTAACAAAGCCAGATAACATCCTGCAAATCTACATGCTTTGGGGCAAAGAAAAACATTTGCAGTTTTATAGCTAATCTCATGCTATTCTACACATTTTTGCATTTCTTAAGCTAATTAATAGTTAATAATTAAGTTCACACTTGGTCCCTTTTTGTGAACTCATTGCAGGTCGCTTAATTTTTTTGTGTGGTTTGAACACTCCAAAGAAACTCAGACCCCTCAAACGAGCTAAGCGAACCGAACTGAGACCATCTCGAGCGGTGTGAATGCAAAGCTCCCCAGGTTCGCTTGTCATTATTCCTGCACCACACACAAGACTACTGCAACACTGTTTCCCCTGACATAACCCCTCACACTAGACTACTGACATAACCCCTCACACTAGACTACTGCAACACTGTTTCCCCTGACATAACCCCTCACACTAGACTACTGACATAACCCCTCACACTAGACTACTGCAACACTGTTTCCCCTGACATAACCCCTCACACTAGACTACTGCAACACTGTTTCCCCTGACATAACCCCTCACACTAGACTACTGACATAACCCCTCACACTAGACTACTGCAACACTGTTTCCCCTGACATAACCCCTCACACTAGACTACTGACATAACCCCTCACACTAGACTACTGCTACATTGTTTCCCCTGACATAACCCCTCACACTAGACTACTGACATAACCCCTCACACTAGACTACTGCAACACTGTTTCCCCTGCCATAACCTCTCACACTAGACTACTGACATAACCCCTCACACTAGACTACTGACATAACCCCTCACACTAGACTACTGATATAACCCCTCACACTAGACTACTGACATAACCCCTCACACTAGACTACTGCAACACTGTTTCCCCTGCCATAACCTCTCACACTAGACTACTGACATAACCCCTCACACTAGACTACTGACATAACCCCTCACACTAGACTACTGACATAACCCCTCACACTAGACTACGGACATAACCCCTCACACTAGACTACGGACATAACCCCTCACACTAGACTACGGACATAACCCCTCACACTAGACTACGGACATAACCCCTCACACTAGACTACGGACATAACCCCTCACACTAGACTACGGACATAACCCCTCACACTAGACTACGGACATAACCCCTCACACTAGACTACGGACATAACCCCTCACACTAGACTACTGACATAACCCCTCACACTAGACTACTGACATAACCCCTCACACTAGACTACTGACATAACCCCTCACACTAGACTACTGACATAACCCCTCACACTAGACTACTGCAACACTGTTTCCCCTGCCATAACCTCTCACACTAGACTACTGACATAACCCCTCACACTAGACTACTGACATAACCCCTCACACTAGACTACTGACATAACCCCTCACACTAGACTACTGACATAACCCCTCACACTAGACTACGGACATAACCCCTCACACTAGACTACGGACATAACCCCTCACACTAGACTACGGACATAACCCCTCACACTAGACTACGGACATAACCCCTCACACTAGACTACGGACATAACCCCTCACACTAGACTACGGACATAGCCCCTCACACTAGACTACTGCTACACTGTAGCTAAGATGGGGAGAAGTCTGTCCATAATAAAGTGCTGCTCTACCTTCTTAACAACACTATCAACAAGGCAGGTCCTACAGACTCTAGTTTTGTCACACCTGGACTACTGTTCAGGCGTGTGGTCAGGTGACACAAAGAGGGACTTAGCAATTGGCTCAGAACAGGGCAGAATGGCTGGCCCTTGGATGTACACGGAGAGCTAACATTAATAATATGCATGTCGATCTCTCCTGGCTCAAATTGGAGGACATGCCACCAGAGGTCTCTTCACAGTCCCCAAGTCCAGAACAGACTATGGGAGGAACACAGTACTACGTAGAGCCATGACTACATGTAACTCTATTCCACATCAAGTAACTGATGGAAGCAGTAGAATCAGACAGATAAACAGATAAAAATACACCTTATGGAACAGCAGGGACTGTGAAGAGACACACACACACACACACAGGTACAGACACACAATAACATACGCATTATACACATATGTACACATGGAGTTTGTGTTGTAGATATATGTTAGTAGAGTAGGGGCCTGAGGGAACACACTTAATATGTTGTGAAATCTGTTGTGAATGTATTGTAATGTTTTAAAAAATGTATAACTGCCTTAATTTTGCTGGACCCGAGGAAGAGTAGCTGCTGCCTTGGCAGGAACTAATGGGGATCCATAATAAACCCCAGGAAGAGTAGCTGCTGCCTTGACAGGAACTAATGGGGATCCATAATAAACCCCAGGAAGAGTAGCTGCTGCCTTGGCAGGAACTAATGGGGATCCATAATAAACCCCAGGAAGAGTAGCTGCTGCCTTGGCAGGAACTAATGGGGATCCATAATAAACCCCAGGAAGAGTAGCTGCTGCCTTGGCAGGAACTAATGGGGATCCATAATAAACCCCAGGAAGAGTAGCTGCTGCCTTGGCAGGAACTAATGGGGATCCATAATAAACCCCAGGAAGAGTAGCTGCTGCCTTGGCAGGAACTAATGGGGATCCATAATAAACCCCAGGAAGAGTAGCTGCTGCCTTGGCAGGAACTAATGGGGATCCATAATAAACCCCAGGAAGAGTAGCTGCTGCCTTGGCAGGAACTAATGGGGATCCATAATAAATACAAATACAAAATGGAACTCAACCCCAAAAAATGGAAACGCCATGGAAATGCGTGGAGGAACGACCATGTGACAAAACATGAAACAATACAGAACATTAATAGACAAGGACAGACTGACATACATACTCAGGCATGTCAGAACATGTAGTCAATATGGTAGAAATAGCTATCATCACACAGAACATGTAGTCAATATGGTAGAAATAGCTATCATCACACAGAACATGTAGTCAATATGGTAGAAATAGCTATCATCACACAGAACATGTAGTCAATATGGTAGAAATAGCTATCATCACACAGAACATGTAGTCAATATGGTAGAAATAGCTATCATCACACAGAACATGTAGTCAATATGGTAGAAATAGCTATCATCACACAGAACATGTAGTCAATATGGTAGAAATAGCTATCATCACACAGAACATGTAGTCAATATGGTAGAAATAGCTATCATCACACAGAACATGTAGTCAATATGGTAGAAATAGCTATCATCACACAGAACATGTAGACAATATGGTAGAAATAGCTATCATCACACAGAACATGTAGACAATATGGTAGAAATAGCTATCATCACACAGAACATGTAGACAATATGGTAGAAATAGCTATCATCACACAGAACATGTAGACAATATGGTAGAAATAGCTATCATCACACAGAACATGTAGACAATATGGTAGAAATAGCTATCATCACACAGAACATGTAGTCAATATGGTAGAAATAGCTATCATCACACAGAACATGTAGACAATATGGTAGAAATAGCTATCATCACACAGAACATGTAGACAATATGGTAGAAATAGCTATCATCACACAGAACATGTAGTCAATATGGTAGAAATAGCTATCATCACACAGAACATGTAGACAATATGGTAGAAATAGCTATCATCACACAGAACATGTAGACAATATGGTAGAAATAGCTATCATCACACAGAACATGTAGTCAATATGGTAGAAATAGCTATCATCACACAGAACATGTAGTCAATATGGTAGAAATAGCTATCATCACACAGAACATGTAGACAATATGGTAGAAATAGCTATCATCACACAGAACAAAGGACCTTGTGAAGATGCTGGAGGAAACAGGTACAAAAGTATCTATATCCACAGTAAAACGAGTCCTACATCGACATAACCTGAAAAGCCGCTCAGCAAGGAAGAAGCCACTGCTCCAAAACCGCCATAAAAAAGCCAGACTACGGTTTGCAACTGCACATGGGGACAAAGATCGTACTTTTTGGAGAAATGTCCTCTGGTCTGATGAAACAATAATATAACTGTTTGGCCGTAATGACCATCGTTATGTTTGGAGGAAAAAGGGGGAGACTTGCAAGCTGAAGAACACCATCCCAACCGTGAAGCACGGGGGTGGCAGCATCATGTTGTGGGGGTGCTTTGCTGCAGGAGGGACTGGTGCACTTCACAAAATAGATGGCATCATGAGGAAGGAAAATTATGTGGATATATTGAAGCAACATCTCAAGACATCAGTCAGGAAGTTAAAGCTTGGTCGCAAATGGGTCTTCCAAATGGACAATGACCCCAAGCATACTTCCAAAGTTGTGGCAAAATGGCTTAAGGACATCAAAGTCAAGGTATTGGAGTGGCCATCACAAAGCCCTGACCTCAATCCTATAGAAAATGTGTGGGCAGAACTGAAAAAGGACAGGGACTTTTTACTAGGATTAAACGTCAGGAATTGTGAAAAACTGAGTTTAAATGTATTTGGCTAAGGTGTATGTAAACCTCCGACTTCAACTGTATATATGGACTTTGTTTTTCATTTGTTTTAATCTTGAAAAGACAATTAATAAATATTTGTTCTGGAACAGTGCATAATGCATGAAAAACAGGGGAGGTCATAGCAGGCACTTGTAACTGAAGTGTAATTAAAATGCACTATGTAATCTAATGCTGCTAGGCTCCATGGCCTAGTGGGATTCACACAGGGGTTTTAATGCTGCAATGTACTGAGGGTTACTCCAAAGCATGATCAATGGGTACGTGTACATGCATACAATTATACGATTATTGAGAATACTCAGACTAATATAATAGTTAAAGCTGATGTGTACTGTGTACTGTTTGGACACATCTGAAATCAGGCTACCTGATGGGACTTTGATAGATGCAGAAAATCGCCCAATCAAAATCAATGTCCTACCATCATGTTATTTTTGGAAAGCCTATTTGATTCTGAGTTCAGAGATGTAAAGTGTGTGCGTGAAAACTATTTCTAAGATGCATACTTTCAGTTTTTCTGAACTCACTTCACTCCTGCAAAAGTTGGAAGATGGAGCTGCTAGTGTTAGAACATGTGCAGATCAAATACAAGGTGTTTACATACCACTGGAACTCTGTTTAAGGGTTAAGGTGTTTACATACCACTGGAACTCTGTTTAAGGATTAAGGTGTTTACATACCACTGGAACTCTGTTTAAGGATTAAGGTGTTTACATACCACTGGAACTCTGTTTAAGGGTTAAGGTGTTTACATACCACTGGAACTCTGTTTAAGGATTAAGGTGTTTACATACCACTGGAACTCTGTTTAAGGGTTAAGGTGTTTACATACCACTGGAACTCTGTTTAAGGATTAAGGTGTTTACATACCACTGGAACTCTGTTTAAGGGTTAAGGTGTTTACATACCACTGGAACTCTGTTTAAGGGTTAAGGTGTTTACATACCACTGGAACTCTGTTTAAGGATTAAGGTGTTTACATACCACTGGAACTCTGTTTAAGGGTTAAGGTGTTTACATACCACTGGAACTCTGTTTAAGGATTAAGGTGTTTCCTAATAATTTGAAAGATTACTCCGAAATCTAGGGGTTTTAATTAGCTAATGCTTACTTTGACTATGACTGAACCAGTGGTGCTATTTCTGTTGGTGAAGCAGGGCAAGAAGAAAAATGTTAATGATGTCATCTTGTAACGACAGATATAGCCTATTGAATAGCCTATCAGTATAAAATTGCATAAAATGCATCCTCTAATTGTAATGTCTGTCATTGCCCACATATTGTCTCAAGAAAAATCTATATTTTTAATACCCTCAAACACCAAGTTAGGGATACCTACATTTTAAAACAGCCAATCATCACTGTCATTCGTGAATGATAATTCTTCACATTTTCATTTGATTGATCTCACTGAGTTTCATGGGAATATGCATTAGGATCTTCTTGAGTTACTGTCTCTTGAGTGAGTCAGAGCAGATGGTGTTAAACTATTAGCCTTTTGTATTTTCAATCAAAGCATATATCCTGCTTAGTGACACGCTTTGTTGAGTTTTGACACATGACATTTTTTGGGGACTGTTCAGCTTCAGCTAAGCATGTTAAAATGTCATTAGAAATGAGGAGGTGTTTCTGGTGTAACAGTAACGTTATAGTCTACTATGCTATGCTTTTATATTCACTTCTGTTATGTCAAATACCAATTCATCAGTATGCAAGAAATTGATTCAGTTTTGATCTAACTTTACTAAACAAGCAGCATCTATTAGTAATAATAACCATAATAATAGGTGATGAGTAGGACTGTATGTGTCGTCAACTGATTTAGATGAGGGTTATTTTAAGCGATTGGTCGCCCTTTGTGGTTCTGAAAAGATAGCGCCAGGACCAAACCAAAGCTAGAACGGGCCTGTCTCAACCACCCTGACAAACCAAGCTAGAACGGGCCTGTCTCAACCACCCTGACAAACCAAGCTAGAACGGGCCTGTCTCAACCACCCTGACAAACCAAGCTAGAACGGGCCTGTCTCAACCACCCTGACAAACCAAGGTAGAACGGGCCTGTCTCAACCACCCTGACAAACCAAGGTAGAACGGGCCTGTCTCAACCACCCTGACATACCAAGGTAGAACGGGCCTGTCTCAACCACCCTGACAAACCAAGCTAGAACGGGCCTGTCTCAACCACCCTGACAAACCAAGCTAGAACGGGCCTGTCTCAACCACCCTGACATACCAAGGTAGAACGGGCCTGTCTCAACCACCCTGACATACCAAGCTAGAACGGGCCTGTCTCAACCACCCTGACAAACCAAGGTAGAACGGGCCTGTCTCAACCACCCTGACAAACCAAGCTAGAACGGGCCTGTCTCAACCACCCTGACATACCAAGGTAGAACGGGCCTGTCTCAACCACCCTGACATACCAAGGTAGAACGGGCCTGTCTCAACCACCCTGACATACCAAGGTAGAACGGGCCTGTCTCAACCACCCTGACATACCAAGGTAGAACGGGCCTGTCTCAACCACCCTGACATACCAAGGTAGAACGGGCCTGTCTCAACCACCCTGACATACCAAGGTAGAACGGGCCTGTCTCAACCACCCTGACAAACCAAGGTAGAACGGGCCTGTCTCAACCACCCTGACAAACCAAGGTAGAACGGGCCTGTCTCAACCACCCTGACAAACCAAGCTAGAACGGGCCTGTCTCAACCACCCTGACAAACCAAGCTAGAACGGGCCTGTCTCAACCACCCTGACAAACCAAGCCAGAACGGGCCTGTCTCAACCACCCTGACATACCAAGCTAGAACGGGCCTGTCTCAACCACCCTGACATACCAAGCTAGAACGGGCCTGTCTCAACCACCCTGACATACCATGCTAGAACGGGCCTGTCTCAACCACCCTGACATACCAAGCTAGAACGGGCCTGTCTCAACCACCCTGACAAACCAAGGTAGAACGGGCCTGTCTCAACCACCCTGACATACCAAGCTAGATCGGGCCTGTCTCAACCACCCTGACATACCAAGCTAGAACGGGCCTGTCTCAACCACCCTGACATACCAAGCTAGAACGGTATCTCAATCAATAGCCAATGTAGGTTAAATATCCCAAGCAGAGCTACAGCAACTTCCAGAGAGTGTCTGGCTCCTTGGGCTTTCCAATGGCCACTCTTTTTTGGGTGTCCTCGGCAGAACGGTGTCGCCAAGGGGACACATGTCGTTCTGGGTTCCACTGCGCAAGGGGGGGTCCGTGGAGTTTTATGAACATCAAGGTAGACCCACGGTGAACTTGGATCCTAGATCTTGTTGGTGTAATGATAAGTCAAGGCAGACACACGGTGAACTTGGATCCTAGATCTCGTTGGTGTGATGATAAGTCAAGGTAGACACACGGTGAACTTGGATCCTAGATCTTGTTGGTATGGTGATAAGGTTAATGTGGCTAAGCCCTTCTCACACTGCCGAGCTGCAAGGAATGAGATATGATTGTTCAACGTTCTGATTGGCTGAAGTGGTCAACCCTCCTACGGGCGTCCACAGTGCACTCACGTTGTCTACAGTTCTTCATCATTCTCGTCATCACCACAGAAAAGACAGAAGAAACCCCCATTTACCTCCAGGCTGCTATACATATCTATTTGGCTTGTCAGTCTATTGTTTTTTAAATAATTTTTGTGGTAATTAAATATTTTTTATTTAGAATTGATCCGTGTAAATTTTCCAGAAATAGTTTTACCAGCTTAGTGTATTCTCAAATTGAAAAATGTGAGGGAATTGCCGTTCCCCGCGCTCCGGCAGCACCACACCCCTGGACCTTTCACTAATTAAGATAAGTCAAGTGTTTACATGACTACTGCTATAATCAGTTTAAACTAGCTAACTTTGTTTTCTGGTTCATTATGAAATCTAACCATACAGTACATATGTTGTTTTGTCAATTAGACCATGCCCATTCCAAGTGTTTCTTTAAAATAAAAATGCATTATTTCTTACTAAACCCCTCTGGTCTAGCCTCTTGACTTGAAGACCCGGTTCTGGCCAGTGGATGTCACAAAATGCAGTATAAAACACGTCTGCTATGTGGTCCAGGATGAAAAATGTATCTTGGCCTGCACTTGTATCGATATGTATTATCAGTGATATATCAATGCCATTCTCCAGAGTGAAACACAAATGTTCCATTACATAACTGAAGCTCAGTTCTGTCCGTGGTGTCAGCCCTTTCAGTGTGTGTGTTAGTGTGTGTGTGTGTGTGTGTGTGTGTGTGTGTGTGTGTGTGTGTGTGTGTGAAGCAGAGATGTGTATTAATTGTGATACTTGACCAAATATGGTTTAGCAAGGAAGCCGTCTTCCATATAAAATAATGTCTCACAGTTCCAGTCTGTAGAAAGGGTGGTTGCTAAGCTCCCCAACCCCTCCTGCCTAGCAACCAGGCAGACGACGGCTACAGACGTCAAACAAAGTTGTTTTTCTCCTAATCTCCTCAAATGTCGATTTGGGCTCAGAACGCTCAGAACACTTTGGGCTTGTCATAAAATCACCTAAAATATACTCCAACTACTGTGTGTGGGGAATATCTGCAATATTCTGTCAAATCCAAAGCCTCTCCCATAGAGACCAATGCAATAACAGCTGGATCTATTATATTCTCCCCCCCCTCACCCCGCCTGGCCTGCCCAAACCAGAAAAAACTAGCCTACGAGATGTTTTGCTTTCTGTACCGTGTCTGACTTTACCTTGACACTTCTGGGTTTTGCCCTTTATCTCAGCAAAAGCACATTGAATTGTGGTAATGAATTGCATCGTGCTGAGAGCAACATATCATTCATCTGTGAGTTACATTCAGTTGTACTTGGTCAAGAGAGCATTTGAAGTGATGCCTTTGGTCCCTGTGCTCTAAATGATGTTTCACAGTCCTTGGGTTAAAAAAAAACCTCCTTCATGTCTAATAAAGAACAGCCTCATATTTTGATGCTCTTTATGATTTTATTAAGTGGAAAATGCTTGATGCCTGTACCTTTTCAGAGGCTAAAGCCATTCAGTATTCAAGGTTCACCTTGCGGTACTACAGCTATGTGTTCATTAAATAGAACTGGAAATGTTTCAGCAGTCAACTTGGGAAAGGATGATTAAAACAGGAGGGAATTCTTGTGTTTTCAGCTTCACACGAGTGTAGCCACGTCGTAGCAATAATCCATTCTAGAGTCAGACCCGTGTTGCTGGACTTTGGTTATTGATGTCTGCCAAATAACAGACCAAAGTAATGGATCATTTGAACGGTAGATTGATGGTAGATTGATTGGGTGCGTGAAGTTTGAAAGTGTTAGTAGGCTATTATGAGAAAGAATCCAGGTACCGTATAACTAGCTAATTATATAGACTACACAGATGAATTGACAGTGAGAGATGATTAGACCAAGTTACAGTATGAGGATTCAAAACATAAATTATGCTATTGTCAATGTGTGTTGTTTCTGGCCCCAAAATAATACATTTGAAGTTATTGGCAAAGTGTTACTAAGTTATTGTTAATTATTGGGGCCAGATCTAAATACATTTTCATATGTTCGCTCTCATATGGACGTTAAAGTATCCTATGCTTATTTCCTTTAAGAGAGACCAGAGCCAAGTTTTTGAAATCCATACTTTCGTCCCCCATGTGCATATTATTGTGTTTCCTTGCCAGCATTCAAACACATAGTAAAGCCTCAATCTGCAATGTTGACGCTGTGACAAATGATTGGGCTTTACGAGTGTCTCGTCAGGGTGTAGTTATCAGCACCTGAATAACAATCATGTTCATATAGGTTGTAGATCTGGAGGCCGCGACGTTGATTATCTATCTGTAAGCTTATTGGGAATATAAATATAACTTTTTATGACAAACTTCATCTATCAATCAAGGCCTAAACTGTGTCATAATACTGACAGAATCTATGTCATAAACATCGCAAATCTTTTTTTATATGGTGTCTATATTAGCACAGTCATTACAGTTACAATACCTGGCACTTAAAAAAGAGAGGACCTTGCTGTATAACAGCATCACTGTACAGTATGGGGGGATTCAGTAGCATAAAGGTCCATTCACTTGTGGAAACCCCTTATTCTGGTCCCACTAATCAGTTTCCCCATCTCTACAGAGATAACACTGTATGGGCTTCAACAGCAGCTCTGTCCTTACAGCAAACTGGGTTTATGGTGCAGGTGAAATGGCCACAAGTCAATGGTCATTCTCGTTCACACAAAGAATCACGGGTCAGGGCCTGTCTCTTTCTTGCCGCCTCCCCAGTCACAAAACAAGCAATGACCTTCATTTAAGATAATTATGTTGATTCAAGAGGAGACATTTAATGTCATTTTGTTTTATCAGGTGTTCTATTTATCCCAAAAGTAATGTTAATTAAATGTTAAGCACACAGCCAGTGCCTGGGGTTTTCATCATTGCATTTATCTGGGTGCAAATCTATGTTCTCCTCCAGCCAGTGGGGTAACTGTGCCACAACACAGTGGGGTAACTGTGCCACAACACAGTGGGGTAACTGTGAAACTGGTCATTACCCTTCATTAGCCTTTTGTGCGATAATTTCAATTTTGACATTATTTACAGCGTCACTCGAGCCACAAGTGAGTAAAACAACACATGAATGTGTCCCTTAACTTTCCAGCAGCCGTTTAATAATCCCAACAGATTTGAATGATATCCGGCGATGCTCTGTCATAGAATATACCAAAGCAATGTATTTAGATATTTTTACATCATGATGCATTTACATGACACTACAACATTCTATGGCAGCCATATTAGTGCCTCATTACATTAATATTACATGGGGAATTTTTTAATAATGCTATGTAATTTAATGTCTGTAAAGAGGTCAATTGAACTCGACCAAAACAATGGAATTGTCATTGAAACGCTTGGAAGAAAGATCCCGAGTCGCCTCATTGCTTCCCAGAAACATGTGCCTACATTTCGGCAATTATATATATGTGTATTTCATGTTGAGGTAAAAATTGGATTACAGTTAAAAAGGAATTTGACTACCATCACCGATTTCTTTATGCTAGCTATGCTAACCATCTTATACGAACGGGAGTTAGCATTTAGCAGTCACTTCTAAACCTGAAAAGGGAGAACTTCTACATGTCATGCAGTGAAAACAGATAAATATATCCAAATCGGACTTAAGTAACCACATTAAGGGCCTGTTACAATGCATAAACCATGACGGATTTGACAAATATCCACTTTGTTAGATCAGATTTTGTTGAATGTCCGCCAATCTGGTCAATGGAAAGTCTGTGTTCCATTGACTCCTTTACCGCCTATAGAACAATATACAAAATTCTAAAAGTTGGTCCAACTCTCTAAATGAATTGCTCTGGAATATCCAATTAGACCTCATGGATGAAACAAAAGAGACAATGATCCTGTTAAACTCTCCTTTGTTGTGAATGATGTGCATGCATTGTGTTTCTCAGCTGCAGTTGTTACCACTGGGATGGTGGTGGTTAAACCTACACATTGTACAACGCAGAGAGACACAGATCAACAGGGTCTACAGTGGAACCCTATCTGTAGTTGTATTCTCTAGACTTCAAGAGTGGCTGAACTCACCGTGTTTTCCTGCTGCTCATTAAGAAACACAACATTTCAGTCTTGGCTGTGTTATGGCAATTATTGTTGTATGTCCCTCTTGAGGCACCGTAGCAACAACATAGCCACTACCACTTCCTCAAAACAGTCCAAATGAATATAAGATAAATAAAGAAATGTGTAATTCATGTTTATATTTTAGGTTTTAGTCGCACAATTTTACATCTAGCTAACATGTTTGTTGCAGTATTTCTCTAGTTAATAAAAAAAGCATTACAACCTAGTCAGTGCAATGCAGGCAGTATCAAGCCATCTGCTGCTGGCTGTGCTCAGGACTGATTTCTGAGAACCTGTCTACAACTTCATCATCAGCAAGCTGTCAAACTATCATAAATAAAGCTAGTGCTAGCAGCTAGCTGCACATCGAGCAGGCAAGCCACGTTGGCGTGGCGACGTGTTCGTTGCAGTTTATTTTCTACAACTATCTTACTATTTATTACCAGAGTGCACTGTTCATGTTACTGAACAGGTTGCAGTGGGAATGGGTTTAGAGTTCATGTTACTAAACAGGTTGCAGTGGGAATGGGTTTAGAGTTCATGTTACTGAACAGGTTGCAGTGGGAATGGGTTTAGAGTTCATGTTACTGAACAGGTTGCAGTGGGAATGGGTTTAGAGTTCATGTTACTGAACAGGTTGCAGTGGGAATGGGTTTAGAGTTCATGTTACTGAACAGGTTGCAGTGGGAATGGGTTTAGAGTTCATGTTACTAAACAGGTTGCAGTGGGAATGGGTTTAGAGTTCATGTTACTGAACAGGTTGCAGTGGGAATGGGGTTAGAGTTCATGTTACTGAACAGGTTGCAGTGGGAATGGGTTTAGAGTTCATGTTACTGAACAGGTTGCAGTGGGAATGGGTTTAGAGTTCATGTTACTAAACAGGTTGCAGTGGGAATGGGTTTAGAGTTCATGTTACTGAACAGGTTGCAGTGGGAATGGGTTTAGAGTTCATGTTACTGAACAGGTTGCAGTGGGAATGGGTTTAGAGTTCATGTGAACAGGTTGCAGTGGGAATGGGTTTAGAGTTCATGTTACTGAACAGGTTGCAGTGGGAATGGGTTTAGAGTTCATGTTACTGAACAGGTTGCAGTGGGAATGGGTTTAGAGTTCATGTTACTGAACAGGTTGCAGTGGGAATGGGTTTAGAGTTCATGTTACTGAACAGGTTGCAGTGGGAATGGGTTTAGAGTTCATGTTACTGAACAGGTTGCAGTGGGAATGGGTTTAGAGTTCATGTTACTGAACAGGTTGCAGTGGGAATGGGTTTATAGTTCATGTTACTAAACAGGTTGCAGTGGGAATGGGTTTAGAGTTCATGTTACTGAACAGGTTGCAGTGGGAATGGGTTTAGAGTTCATGTTACTGAACAGGTTGCAGTGGGAATGGGTTTAGAGTTCATGTTACTGAACAGGTTGCAGTGGGAATGGGTTTAGAGTTCATGTTACTGAACAGGTTGCAGTGGGAATGGGTTTAGAGTTCATGTTACTGAACAGGTTGCAGTGGGAATGGGTTTAGAGTTCATGTTACTGAACAGGTTGCAGTGGGAATGGGTTTAGAGTTCATGTTACTGAACAGGTTGCAGTGGGAATGGGTTTAGAGTTCATGTTACTGAACAGGTTGCAGTGGGAATGGGTTTAGAGTTCATGTTACTGAACAGGTTGCAGTGGGAATGGGTTTAGAGTTCATGTTACTGAACAGGTTGCAGTGGGAATGGGTTTAGAGTTCATGTTACTGAACAGGTTGCAGTGGGAATGGGTTTAGAGTTCATGTTACTGAACAGGTTGCAGTGGGAATGGGTTTAGAGTTCATGTTACTGAACAGGTTGCAGTGGGAATGGGTTTAGAGTTCATGTTACTGAACAGGTTGCAGTGGGAATGGGTTTAGAGTTCATGTTACTGAACAGGTTGCAGTGGGAATGGGTTTAGAGTTCATGTTACTGAACAGGTTGCAGTGGGAATGGGTTTAGAGTTCATGTTACTGAACAGGTTGCAGTGGGAATGGGTTTAGAGTTCATGTTACTGAACAGGTTGCAGTGGGAATGGGTTTAGAGTTCATGTTACTGAACAGGTTGCAGTGGGAATGGGTTTAGAGTTCATGTTACTGAACAGGTTGCAGTGGGAATGGGTTTAGAGTTCATGTTACTGAACAGGTTGCAGTGGGAATGGGTTTAGAGTTCATGTTACTGAACAGGTTGCAGTGGGAATGGGTTTAGAGTTCATGTTACTGAACAGGTTGCAGTGGGAATGGGTTTAGAGTTCATGTTACTGAACAGGTTGCAGTGGGAATGGGTTTAGAGTTCATGTTACTGAACAGGTTGCAGTGGGAATGGGTTTAGAGTTCATGTTACTGAACAGGTTGCAGTGGGAATGGGTTTAGAGTTCATGTTACTGAACAGGTTGCAGTGGGAATGGGTTTAGAGTTCATGTTACTGAACAGGTTGCAGTGGGAATGGGTTTAGAGTTCATGTTACTGAACAGGTTGCAGTGGGAATGGGTTTAGAGTTCATGTTACTGAACAGGTTGCAGTGGGAATGGGTTTAGAGTTCATGTTACTGAACAGGTTGCAGTGGGAATGGGTTTAGAGTTCATGTTACTGAACAGGTTGCAGTGGGAATGGGTTTAGAGTTTTGGAATATTGACAGTTGGGATGCAAGTTTGCATCGTCTCAATTTAAATGTTGCCCAAAACAGTGGCATACTCTAGTGATCAAACACATCAGCAGGTGTAACCTCCAATTCTATGCCTTTTAGGAAGTGTAACTTGGTCAAAAAAACTTTACAATTTTGTCATAAAGAGCACATTTTCAACTTCCTAAGGAAGAAATGTCTACAGTAAGTGTCTTTTAGGAAGTAGTTTTTTGCGTTGTTTAATGTCTTTGCCAGAGGTAACATTAGCCTCTCTTAGCATCTTATCCAGTAAGTTGAGGTTTATTGGGATGATTCTTGTCCTGGAGGCAGAACTGAGCGGTTTCCGCTAGATGGCCCAGACGCATTGTCAAATTTGGCTATATCGTAAAACATTTATGAAAACAAAAATAAGCATATTTTTTATTTAAGTGTAGGGTTAGGCATAAGGTTAGCCGTGTGGTTAGGTTTAGGGTTAAGGTTAGGTTTAAAATGTTATGAGGCTAGACCAACTAGTGACAACCCTGCAGATTAATTCCATTAAATGCCAACCTGCTTTTTCCCAGGTGATGGCGCCATGCCATCCACAGGATGCCAGTAGCAAGTTGGCACCAATTCCTCTCTTTACTCATTGGAATTTCACATGGCCCTCTAATGAAGATTTTCCATCCGCCTGCTCCCCCCCCCGCTCCCCCTCCCGCTCCCCCTCCCAGGCGCTCAAGGGCGCCAGACTACCGGTCATTACACGCACCTGTCACCATCATTACGCGCAGCAGCGCTCATTGGACTCACCTGGACTCCCTCACGTTGTTGATTGCTTCCTGTATATCTGTCTGTTCCTCTGTGTTGTTCCCTCAGTCCGCATTGTTTGTTGTGGACGTTACACCCCTTGACATACAACCAGCTCAGCTCTGCACATTTAGCTGTGAAGAGACAGGATCATTAGATCATTTATTCTGGTGTAGCCCCCATGTAGCTGGTTTCTGGTCACAGGTTCAGGAATGGTTAAAAAAAACACAATATTCACATAAAACTAACCCTACAAATAGCACTGTTGGGAGCTTTGGAAAGCCATAGTCAATCAATGAATATAATATTACTCTTAGCAAAAATATTAAATATATCGTTAATTTACAATCTATGGATATTATGAGATTTAAAAGATTCTGAATTCATGTAAGACATCACAGCACAGTTGAAAAATATATGGCACATTGAAATGTAGAGACGGTGCTCTACGGCGATAGGTGAGATGGGCTGAGAGTAACTGAGGGGTGGGAATAAAACCTCATGATCGGTTAAAACACCATATATCATGTATACCGTACATGTCTGAGCACCATTTCATGTGTAATGTGTGATTCAAACTATATAGTACCATGTATGTGAAATGTATGAATTATGTATCAATAATAGCTGTAAGAAACAAAAATGTCCTCCAAAGAGGATGGATGAGCCAGTAAAAATAAATAAAAAACCTAGACATTGATTTACAGGGATAAACGGATCCCATCTTCACTTAAAGTCGTCTCTTAGTTAGTTTAAAAAAGAGTCTACGAACATGCTATTTCAGTTTACAAACCACATCTGAACAGCACATGCATTTTAATGGTGGATAGAGGTGGTCTTTGTGTGCAGACACAGTGCTCAGGGCAAACCCTTTGTCATAGACTCCCACCAACATTACTAGTGTGCATGGTGCTCAATGCCAAGTTCTGCATGATGAGCGAAAGAGAGCGACAGAGAGACAGAGAGACAGAGAGAGAGAGACAGAGAGAGAGAGACAGAGACAGAGAGAGATAGAGACAGAGAGAGATAGAGACAGAGACAGAGAGAGAGAGAGACAGAGAGAGAGAGAGACAGAGAGAGAGAGTATTATTGTTAAACACACTTATGGACGTGGCTGGATGTGAATGTAATTAATTATTGCAAACATCATCACCCTGGAAAAAGTGTTAATAATTTTCTGATGCACTGAAAGGGTTCCTTTGAGGACCGTTCGCTGCCACACGCTGACTACTGCGTAGAGAGGCTTGATCATCAGTATATAACTGCATTTTGCCTGATGTTATGTAACTATGATGTTTATTGTTAAGGCAGAACTTGAACCAGTTAAAGCAGGGCTTGAACCAGTGACCTGCTGGTTATAAGGAAAGCCCTTTGGCGGTTTCCTTTCAATCACTACATTGGTGGCAGCAATGTGATAATCTCTTAGGCCTCCAATCTTAGAAAAAAAGGTGCTATCTAGAACCAAAAAGGGTTCTTCAGTGTCCCCAAACCTTTGACGAACCCTTTTGGGTTCCATGTAGAACCCTTTCCATAGAGGGTTCTACATGGAACCAAAAAGGGTTATCCTTTGACGACAGCCACAGAACCCTTTTGGAAACCTTTTATCTAAGAGTGTACAATATAAGTGTGCCCTTGTTTACTGGCCTGCTAGTATAAGGCTTGTTTGCTGGCCTGCTAGTATAAGGCTTGTTTGCTGGCCTGCTAGTATAAGGCTTGTTTGCTGGCCTGCTAGTATAAGGCTTGTTTGCTGGCCTGCCAGTATAAGGCTTGTTTGCTGGCCTTCTAGTATAAGGCTTGTTTGTTGGCCTGCTAGTATAAGGCTTGTTTGTTGGCCTGCTAGTATAAGGCTTGTTTGTTGGCCTGCTAGTATAAGGCTTGTTTGCTGGCCTGCTAGTATAAGGCTTGTTTGTTGTTCTGCTAGTATAAGGCTTGTTTGTTGGCCTGCTAGTATAAGGCTTGTTTGTTGGCCTGCTAGTATAAGGCTTGTTTGTTGGCCTGCTAGTATAAGGCTTGTTTGTTGGCCTGCTAGTATAAGGCTTGTTTGTTGGCCTGCTAGTATAAGGCTTGTTTGTTGGCCTGCTAGTATAAGGCTTGTTTGCTGGCCTGCTAGTATAAGGCTTGTTTGCTGGCCTGCTAGTATAAGGCTTATTTGCTGGCCTGCTAGTATAAGGCTTGTTTGCTGGCCTGCTAGTATAAGGCTTGTTTGCTGGCCTGCTAGTATAAGGCTTGTTTGTTGGCCTGCTAGTATAAGGCTTGTTTGCTGGCCTGCTAGTATAAGGCTTGTTTGTTGGCCTGCTAGTATAAGGCTTGTTTGCTGGCCTGCTAGTATAAGGCTTGTTTGCTGGCCTGCTAGTATAAGGCTTGTTTGCTGGCCTGCTAGTATAAGGCTTGTTTGCTGGCCTGCTAGTATAAGGCTTGTTTGCTGGCCTGCTAGTCAGGATATAGAGAATAGTGGAGCCTCTTTGGATATAAGTGAACTACAGCCTCTGCCAAGAGGTCCGGATCTTAATGGCATAGGAAGTAGCCTTTTGTGATTGACCTGTACTTGCAGGGTCTCTGGTTCAAGCCCTGTCTCAGCTGCTCCCCCTCAATGGCTACAATATTGTTTTATAGGCTCTGTACCAGTGGGTCTTATCTGTGCCTGTTTCAGTGGTCTGACTGCATAGCTATGAATAAACATGATCATGAACTGCTCCAGCAACCACTTAGGGCAGCCACTTATAACAATAGCCAGGGTCTAGTTAGAAAGAAAAATACACAAGGTTCAAGTTCGAAATATGGTGTTTATCACTCACAGTCACTCAGTTAACCACTTCAGCTAACGATTGGTAAGTTAATCATGGCTGAATACCGACCGGGCACGCAGGGCATGTGCCTAGGGGCCCTGAGGTCCAGGGGGCCTCCATTGAATTTGATTATCAGTCTCCCTCAGAAATCATTAACATGGTATAAGTAACTTTAAAACTTACATTTATCTCTCTGCCTTCATCAGAGGGGGTAACAAAAATATTTTGCCCGCGAGGTGGGGGAGCCCCCAACCATATCTGGCTTAGGGGCCCCCAAAAGGCTAGGGCCGACGCTGAATGAAATAGACACATACACTCCATGTAAATTCTTCATGCCACATACCACATAATCAGATACTATTTTGTTGTGGCTTTAAGTGACAACCCACCCAGTCTCTTCAATGATCTGGCTTGTTTTGGTTGCAGAGAAAAGTGAGGAGCTTCTTTGTTCTCTTCTTACACAAATCTGGTCATGAATGCTCAAATTATTACTAGCTTTTAAAATCGTCTGTAGGCTACTTCTGCTGCTATACTTGATAATGACTTTATAATATTACATATCTTTAAGTATAGATTAGTGCAATTTGAAAGAATGTGGAAAACTGGCTTTGCAAAGGTGTAGAGGTGTACACCAGGCAAGCAATAACGGAACTGCACATTGACGTTGCATGAACAGCCACGTATGGAGAGCGGAGAACAGAGCCTATTATTTTGCAACACCTTGTCCAGAGCGCGCAGTCGCCTGTCTCTCTCTGCAAAGCTCGTGCCACCGCACAGAAACAACTTCAGGAGCCTTGCTATTGTTCCAGCATGTTACATATTCGCCATTCTGTGTCCAAGCATATCGGCCTGGCAACAGTTTAATTTGCTGAGCAGTTTTGGAAGATCGTTTTTTCCTCGGCTGATGTGACATTATCCATCTGGAATGATGTGGACCTGTCAGGAATTTATTGGATTAGTTTTACTGTCTAGTTTATGTATACAATTTGGATTATCCTTTGAAGGTAAGCAGAGACATGTCCTTCAACAATTCTGTCAATTCTAACGTCTCTGGGCTTCTTTCGTGTTCGAACAATATAGGTCGCATTTGATTCATTTCGAAAGTGCGTATAACTTCAAGATGAAGACATGAAATATTGAATATTATGATTGAAATAAGTAACGAACATAGCTATATACTTCTGGGCTGAAAAAGTACCTAGCTTTCATCTAATGTTGCCCAAATGACCAAAACGCAACTGTTGATTGCTTAACATGTCACCTGGATATGATTTAGTAGTTTATAATATTATTATAATTAGTAGAACGTAAATGTTTGACTATCAGGCACAAGTTAATGTCTTTGTAAGAATAACTTTAAAGAGACACTGAGCGCGACATTCATTTAAAGTAAAGGATATGCAGAAACAGTTAGAATGGCGGTGAGCGGGCAGTAGTTATTTTTCAGCACCATGGACGGTTACCCTGTTGACATACCAGTGAGTCTGGACCTGTCCCTTTGTGGTTTCTGTCTACCTTTGGACCTAATTACATGAAACGTCTGCCTCGTTATTGCCACTGTCTCCCTTAACCTGTATCCCTTGAGAATGATCAGAATTAATATTATTGTTTTAAGCGCAGTGAGTGTTGCGGGGAAAACTGTAGGCTACAGTGAACGAGAGTTATTGTGACGCTTAGAGGGTTTTCATGGATTAAACCAGTGTAACATTTGACACAATTAAATGTATATTCAGATAGGCTATTCACTATGGGCTTATTTTAATTACACATTAATTACAATTACTATACTACACAGGTCTTATTTTAATTACACTAATTGCAATTATAGTTATTGGAGAGTGAATCTGGTGGGCTATACTAAACAGGTCTAATTTTAATTACACTATGCACATTAATTACAATTATAGTTATTGGAGAGTGAATCTGGTAAATATCTGTCCGTGCTTTGAGAAGGGGTTTGTATATGTTATAAGGCATCATGTTATAATCAAGATGATCAATATATGATACCCATCACAGTGACAGTTCTAGACACATAGGAAGCCCCTTCATTTCAGATCATGTCTTTCGCTAATTCGATGAACCTACACATCATTTATAAATCGCATTTCCACATGTAAGGTCCAACTGTTTGCACATGTTGAGCTTAAATTTCACATCTATTAAATGTAATTCACATTTTAACACAGCCTTTAAACATGTGAGAATTTTTTTTTGACCTCAAGTGAATTGCAGTTCACATGAAAATCTCATATGCATATGCGAAAAACGTTTTCATGTGAAAATGTCACTTTCATGTGAAAGTCAAATTTCCAGTTTCACATTTAAGAATGTCACTTAGCCTACCTGAGTATAATAATTCAAAAGGTCACTTAGCCTACCTGAGTAAATAATTTATGTGCATTAAAAATATAATTTCTTACTGTATTTCTAAGCCATCTGTTTGAAGTGTTGAGGTGCATTGCCCTCTTCTTCAGTCACCGGTGGAAGAAGCCCAGTGAAAAGAACAGAGAAGCTAGTGCTCCGTGTCTCGTTATTCATCCTGTTAGAATGAGTGCTCTCAGAGTTAATCAGTTAATACACTAAAAACATCCTAAATACATCATCTATTCAGCTAAAAACAACAATACAATGTCAAAACAAGTTGACTTTGGGGTTAAAGAAAGTGTGTTTATCAATTTACCTGATTTTGCAAACTTTTACTTAAAGAATTGAGCAAATTAGGAAATACTACCATAAACTCGATCAAATGTTTTCATCGGTTGACATTAAACTGTGTAAATGCACATGTAAAAGTTTAGCGGCCATGATTTGCTCATGGTCATGTGATGAGGTAGCCCTGCCTGCGATGTCAAAATTAGTGTTGGCCCTCTTGGTCTAATGGTCAAGACGTTGGCTTATCCTGTGGGGAGACCCCGGTTCTAATACTGCCAGTTACAGAAGCACGTGAAATGTTGGGAAACCATGTGTCTTAGTAGTGAAAAATCCATTGTGGAACTTCGTGACATTTTTCACATTTGATTTATTTGATTCATTCCCACTCCGAAAACCATCTGTCTGACTTGTGTGAAATTATATGTATTTGTGAAATATTTTACGTGATTTGTTCACACAGGTTTTTCAAGTGTTCTTTTCATGTGATTTTGAAATGTTTTTTTATTTACTCAACTACAATAGTTGAAATAAGTGCCTTACACTATGCCGTTTTCATATTGTACATTTGTTATACAGCGGGTGAAATAAGTATTGAACACGTCACCATTTGTCTCAGTAAATATATTTCCAAAGGTGCTATTGACATGAAATTTTCAGATGTTGGTAACCACCCAAGTAATCCATACACCAAAACAAATAAATTCAGAAATTAAGTTGTGTAATAATGTGAAATGACACAGGAAAAAAGTATTGAACACATGAAGAAAGGGAGGTGCAAAAAGGCATGGAAAACCAAGATAACAGCTGAAAACTATCAGTAATTAAAAAGCAATCCAGCCCCCTGTCAGTGCAAATTAATATCAGCTGGTTCAGTCCCAACTGATGGCCTACAAAAAGGTCTCATTGCCAAGGTGTCACACAAGACACATCTCATGATGGGTAAAAGCAAAGAGCTGTCTCAAGACCTTCGCAACCTAATTGTTGCAAAACATAATGATGGCATTGGTTAAAGGCGCATTTCTAAGCTTCTGAATGTTCCAGTGAGCACTGTTGGTGCCATAATACGGAAGTGGAAAGACAATCATTTCACCATAAATTTGCCTCGACCAGGTGCTCCTCGCAAGATTTCTGACAGAGGAGTGAAAAGAATAATCAGAAGAGTTGTCCAAGAGCCAAGGACCACTTGTGGAGAGCTTCAAAAAGACCTGCAATTAGCAGGTACTGTTGTTTCAATGAAAACAGTAAGTAATGCACTCCACCGCCATGGCCTGTATGCACGCTCACCACGCAAGACTCCATTGCTGAAAAAAAACATGTTGAAGCTCGTTTAAAGTTTGCTTTAAAGTGTGGTGTGGTCAGATGAGAGCAAAATTGAACTGTTTGGATGTCATAATACACACCATGTTTGGAGGAGAAATGGCACTGCAAATCAACCTAAATACACCATACCAACAGTGAAGTTTGGAGGTGGGAACATCATGGTGTGGGGCTGCTTTTCAGCAAATAGTACTGGCAAACTTCACATAATTGAAGGATGGATGAATGGACAAATTTACCGAGACATTCTTGACAAAAATCTGCTGCCATCTACCAGGATGATGAAGATGAAACGAGGGTGGACATTTCAGCAAGACAATGATCCCAAACACACAGCTGTAATGATATACGGGAGACGATGATTTGGATTCACGCGCAGAGCGCTGTTCTTTAATTATCATCAGCAAAGGTGCAATAGGAATCAGGCAGAGATCGTAGTCGGAAGGCAGTCAGAGTTCATACACGGAAGAGGCAGTGATCGGGGCAGAAGCACAGGAGGGTAATTCCGGGAATCAAAAAGGTTCAGGAGACGAAGGTCATACACGTGGAGACTAAGAGAGAAGAACAATATAATGAAAATAACGGGCTTAGTATGTCACGACAGCAAACAATACCTCACAGGGAAACAGGGACTGAGGACTGAACTAAGTAGGTAGGTGATGAGAAGCAGGTGTGCTAGGGCCAGGTGGAACTAGTAAAGGAAAAAACGAAAACCAGAACTGGGAATGGAATGAAAAAATAAAAGCACTCATAAAGGATGCAGACTGCAAAACCTCACAACAGCCAAGGAAACTCTCAATTTGTTTCAAAGAAAGAAAATAAAGCTGCTAGAATGGCCCAGCCAATCACCTGACTTAAATCCCATTGAAAATCTATGGAAAGAACTGAAGATCAAGATTCATAGAAGAGGCCCACGGAACCTTCAAGATTTGAGCAATGCATGCGACTAGTTTCTCCATACAGGAGGCGTCTTGAAGCTGTCATTACCAACAAAGGCTTTTGTACAAAGTATTAAATAAATATCAGTAAGTGTGTTCAATACTTTTCCCCTGTGTCATTTCACATTATTACACATAACTTAATTTCTGAACTTATTTGTTTTGGTTTCTTTGTATGTATAGATTACTTGGGTTGTTACCAACATCTGGTGAAACTTTCATGTCAATGACTTTGGAAATATATTTACTGAGAAAAATGGTGACGTGTTCAATACTTATTTCACCCGCTGTATGTAGGCTATAGTTGGGGAGGACAGACAGCGATTGGACAGATTGTTTCTTTATCTTTCAGGAAAGTTTACGGATATCCCCTCCAATCTAACAGTAAAAGAAGGTCAAAACATTGAAATGGCGTGCGCCTTCCAGAGTGGAACCACGTCAGTTTACTTGGAGATTCAGTGGTGGTTCGTAAGAGCAGCAGAAGAACCCAGAAACAGCGAGGAGGATGAAGAGGTATGCACTTCACTTGTTCCAAATAAAAGAGGAAAAAGGATTCTTCCATTTTGAGGACTTTCTCTAAAACATGACGTCTTGCACATTGCAGTCACATTGCAGTCACATTGAGTCACAGTGAGTCACATTGCAGTCACAGTGAGTCACAGTGAGTCACATTGCAGTCACATTGCAGTCACAGTGAGTCACATTGCAGGCACATTGCAGTCACATTGCAGTCACAGTGAGTCACAGTGAGTCACAGTGAGTCACAGTGAGTCACATTGCAGTCACAGTGAGTCACATTGCAGGCACATTGCAGTCACAGTGAGTCACAGTGAGTCACAGTGAGTCACAGTGAGTCACAGTGAGTCACATTGCAGTCACATTGCAGTCACAGTGAGTCACAGTGAGTCACATTGCAGTCACAGTGAGTCACATTGCAGTCACAGTGAGTCACATTGCAGTCACATTGCAGTCACATTGCAGTCACAGTGAGTCACAGTGAGTCACATTGCAGTCACAGTGAGTCACATTGCAGGCACATTGCAGGCACATTGCAGGCACAGTGAGTCACAGTGAGTCACAGTGAGTCACATTGCAGTCACATTGCAGTCACATTGCAGTCACAGTGAGTCACAGTGAGTCACATTGCAGGCACATTGCAGGCACATTGCAGTCACATTGCAGTCACAGTGAGTCACAGTGAGTCACATTGCAGTCACAGTGAGTCACAGTGAGTCACAGTGAGTCACATTGCAGTCACAGTGAGTCACAGTGAGTCACATTGCAGTCACAGTGAGTCACAGTGAGTCACAGTGAGTCACATTGCAGTCACAGTGAGTCACAGTGAGTCACATTGCAGTCACAGTGAGTCACATTGCAGGCACATTGCAGGCACATTGCAGGCACAGTGAGTCACAGTGAGTCACAGTGAGTCACATTGCAGTCACAGTGAGTCACAGTGAGTCACAGTGAGTCACATTGCAGTCACAGTGAGTCACAGTGAGTCACATTGCAGTCACAGTGAGTCACATTGCAGGCACATTGCAGGCACATTGCAGGCACAGTGAGTCACAGTGAGTCACAGTGAGTCACATTGCAGTCACAGTGAGTCACATTGCAGTCACATTGCAGTCACAGTGAGTCACATTGCAGTCACAGTGAGTCACATTGCAGGCACATTGCAGGCACATTGCAGTCACATTGCAGTCACAGTGAGTCACAGTGAGTCACAGTGAGTCACAGTGAGTCACAGTGAGTCACAGTGAGTCACAGTGAGTCACAGTGAGTCACAGTGAGTCACATTGCAGTCACAGTGAGTCACAGTGAGTCACATTGCAGTCACAGTGAGTCACATTGCAGTCACATTGCAGTCACAGTGAGTCACAGTGAGTCACAGTGAGTCACAGTGAGTCACAGTGAGTCACAGTGAGTCACATTGCAGTCACAGTGAGTCACAGTGAGTCACATTGCAGTCACAGTGAGTCACATTGCAGTCACATTGCAGTCACAGTGAGTCACATTGCAGTCACATTGCAGTCACAGTGAGTCACATTGCAGTCACAGTGAGTCACAGTGAGTCACATTGCAGGCACATTGCAGGCACAGTGAGTCACATTGCAGTCACAGTGAGTCACATTGCAGGCACATTGCAGGCACATTGCAGGCACAGTGAGTCACAGTGAGTCACAGTGAGTCACAGTGAGTCACATTGCAGTCACAGTGAGTCACAGTGAGTCACATTGCAGTCACAGTGAGTCACATTGCAGTCACATTGCAGTCACAGTGAGTCACATTGCAGTCACAGTGAGTCACAGTGAGTCACATTGCAGGCACATTGCAGGCACAGTGAGTCACATTGCAGTCACAGTGAGTCACATTGCAGGCACATTGCAGGCACATTGCAGGCACAGTGAGTCACAGTGAGTCACAGTGAGTCACAGTGAGTCACAGTGAGTCACAGTGAGTCACAGTGAGTCACAGTGAGTCACAGTGAGTCACAGTGAGTCACAGTGAGTCACATTGCAGTCACATTGCAGTCACAGTGAGTCACATTGCAGTCACATTGCAGTCACAGTGAGTCACATTGCAGTCACAGTGAGTCACATTGCAGGCACATTGCAGGCACATTGCAGGCACAGTGAGTCACAGTGAGTCACAGTGAGTCACAGTGAGTCACAGTGAGTCACAGTGAGTCACAGTGAGTCACAGTGAGTCACATTGCAGGCACATTGCAGTCCTGCTGCATAATCCCATTCCACACATACACCTCAGTGAATTCTCGCATAACTGGATTATCATTACCAAGAGCATAGTTCCCATAGCTTTTAAAATCCCTGGATTATCCTGTAAGATTTACTGTAATAAATGTTGATAACAGATTGCCACAACATGCAGTGGTAAAATAATACTGGTCTGTTTAATCTCAGCCTGTCTTCACCAAGTGGATTTAACATAAAGTCAACATGTACATTTTCCCAGGAACCCAGGGCTAATTGAAGTGACTTGTATATGTAGTCTGAGGTATGTGGGGCCGTTCTACCAGAGATTAGGGAACTGGTGGTAATTAATGATGCAGGATAGAAACCTCAACATTGTACTAAGATATTCCTCGACTGGGGTTTGTAATGCATTTCTACACTGGATAGCTACTTACAGCTTCTCATTGCAAATAATGATCAGTTCCTTTGTGTCTGTGTGTTATTGTTGCTCCCTCTATTGAAATGGCCATTTACAGTTTGTCAGTTTGTCATCACTGACATCAAACAAGGAAATGTTTCCGTGGTTAAATTCTCGTCTTACTCGCAGTGAAACCACAATGCAGAGAGAGAGGCCTGTTCTAGGATATCCAGATGGCTTTAAAACAGTTATTACTTCTCCATTGTTGTCACCCATCATGCCTGCATCGCCAAGGCTTCGATCCGTTTGATCCACCACTCTTAGATGTCGGCTGAAGAAGCGATTAATACTCACCACGGCATTGTTGCTCATGTGATCTAGTTATTTCCATGGCATTTGTTTGAAATGGCAAGCAGTGGTTTTGTCCTGAGAGGAATGGGTTTCGACAAAAACAAGCAGAGGAGTCGTGAGGAGGACGATAAAAAGATGCTGCAGAAAACAGCTGAAGAAAAGACTGGAATAGGATTGAAAGTGAATCAGACAGGGAGCTGCAGGGTCCAGTCTATGACAACAACACAACAACTGAATCCCACTTTAAAGGGTGGGCACGTCCGCCATATCAAAGTGGCGTCACAATGTCCGTTCTGTGGCCGTCTGTGAGATATAGTCCCAATGACACTATCATGTGTAGTGGTTGACGGTGCTGGAAGCTTGACTGGGCTAAAATGGTGGTCTATCCCTCATGCTGGATCTATTGCTATCTGGTTAATCCACACGTCCGCAGAGTAAATCTTTACAATCCTCTTCGCTAGTAATTCTATTTGGTGTGGGATTAAGGGTTGATATAAGCAAAGGAAAATGGGATTTCTCTCTCAAGGTAACATTCAAGTCTTCCTGGGTCATTGAAAAAGCCTAAACCAATTGATTGCTGTTGTGTGCCACGGCCTCTCTCAAAAAGATAAGATACTTTCTGTTTCCTCTCTGAAGGTCTAAGTGAGACCAGTCAACTTGTCAGGCGTGGATGAAGGAACAGCAGGTCTTTGTATTCAGATCCTTTTGGAATGACCTCTTAATGAAAGAATGAGTTCAAACCGTCACCTCCTAATGAAAGCACTTCACTCCTGTTTCAGCAGGAAACAATCCATAGCTGTACTCCAGCCTCTTGACCTGAAGCTACTAACTCCTTCACCGGCCATCGTTCCTACTGCCCCATGAGCCTCGCTCCTACTGCCCCATGAGCCTCGCTCCTACTGCCCCATGAGCCTCGCTCCTACTGCCCCATGAGCCTTGTACCATGTCTGGCCAAGAAACACGACATGACCAAAAGTGTTCGATGGGGTCAGGGCTCTGTGCAGGCCAGTCAAGTTCTTCTTTACGCGTTATTCGCTTCAGCACTCGGCGGAACCATTCTGTGAGCTTGTCTGGCCTACCACTTCGCGGCTGAGCCATTGTTGCTTCTAGACTTTCTACTTCTCAATAAAAGCACAACAAACTGAATTGTTGGAAAGGTAGTATCCTATGATGTTGAAAGTCACTGAGCTCTTCAGTAAGGCCATTCTACTGCCAATGTTTGTCTAGATTACGTGGCTGTGTGCTCAATTTTATACACCTGTCAGCAACAGGTGTGATTTGAATTAGCCGAATCTACTAGTTTGAAGGGGTGTCCACATACTTTTATAACATTCAGAGTCAATACAATGCACAGCCTCCCATCAACTCCGGTCTCATTAAGAGACAGACACACAGCTGTGATGGATGGAATGTTTCCAGGATCACATGACCAATATATCAATGGTGGGGACAGGAAGTATAATAAAGTCATCATTTGGTGTCACAAGTATTTATTATATACATGTGTGAAATTACATTTAATTTTTTTGCATATCCCAACTCCACCTGAGAATCAGGTCAAGGCCAGCCATTAGCAGTTGTGAATATGGAGCAATTAGCTTTGCTTTGCTTAAGAGCACATTGACTTTTCACTTTGTCGGCTCGGGGATTCAAACTAGCAACCTTCCGGTTACTGGACCAATGCTCTAACCACTAGGCTACCTGCCGCCCTAGTGCATATAGATACTACTTCACCCTAATGTCCTGCTTTCCATCAGCTTGTCTTACCCTGCTACTTCACCCTAATGTCCTGCTTTCCATCAGCTTGTCTTACCCTGCTACTTCACCCTAATGTCCTGCTTTCCATCAGCTTGTCTTACCCTGCTACTTCACCCTAATGTCCTGATTTCCATCAGCTTGTCTTACCCTGCTACTTCACCCTAATGTCCTGCTTTCCATCAGCTTGTCTTACCCTGCTACTTCACCCTAATGTCCTGCTTTCCATCAGCTTGTCTTACCCTGCTACTTCACCCTAATGTCCTGCTTTCCATCAGCTTGTCTTACCCTGCTACTTCACCCTAATGTCCTGCTTTCCATCAGCTTGTCTTACCCTGCTACTTCACCCTAATGTCCTGCTTTCCATCAGCTTGTCTTACCCTGCTACTTCACCCTAATGTCCTGCTTTCCATCAGCTTGTCTTACCCTGCTACTTCACCCTAATGTCTTGCTTTCCATCAGCTTGTCTTACCCTGCTACTTCACCCTAATGTCCTGCTTTCCATCAGCTTGTCTTACCCTGCTACTTCACCCTAATGTCCTGCTTTCCATCAGCTTGTCTTACCCTGCTACTTCACCCTAATGTCCTGCTTTCCATCAGCTTGTCTTACCCTGCTACTTCACCCTAATGTCCTGCTTTCCATCAGCTTGTCTGACCCTGCTACTTCACCCTAATGGAGAGCACCCTTTATTACAGTGTGTCAATAACATTACTGATTTCTCATTTGGAGTGACTTTGGTAGGAGCAGAGCCATTTGAAGGAAAGCTTGATAAAGAGATGGGTGAGAGAACATGGAGAAGTTATGGAGCAAGGACTCCTGGGAAATAACAAGATCCACACGCTGTGGGATTGGTCGAGCTAAGTATTGTCATTATTGGACCAATCAGACAATGATGGGGGGCCATTGCAGGTAATCATTGTCCTCCAAAAGATCAAAACAGAGGCCTACAGTTCCATTAGATACTTATCCTCACGGCTGGTGTGGTCCCAATGGGTGTTGAAAAGCTAATAGATGTCATGGATTGCAGATAGAATCTGAAGTGGTGTGGTCATTTGAACAGAGCCATCTGTATTCCTCCCATCTGCTGCATTCTACCCATTGTCACTGACAACAGCTGAATCAACACAAAGTTCATTGATGGTTGTAAATACATTACTTTGACTAATACCTTTGTGAAAGATGTTGAATAACGAAGGTGGTTGTTTTTCTTTACGAGGAATATCATTCTTCACTTCACTCCTTGGATGATATTAGCTGAAGCAGAAACATTGCATCTCTGTATTAATCTCCTTCAACAGGACCAGCAGAATAGAAGGGACGTTCCTGTCAAATACTTTGCTACAAATCTTGTACTGTAATAATTTCCTCTGCTTTTTGTCAACATGGCACATTTTCATCTTTCACTTGGGGCCCCTCAGGAGGGCCTTGCGAGCCACTGGGGGGCCACAGTAACTAACTAGTGTGACAGACAGTCCAAGAGTGTGAGGATGTCTCCTGTGTAAACCTGCCATGTGTTAGGCCAGATTAATTAGACCACCTGGAGGTGCCACTGGGCAAGTTAGAGGTATTACAGAAATCTTGTTTTCAGAGAATTCCCTGCAGAAACACAGTGCTCATATCAAGGGGTAGGGTTATTGAGTGTTTGGTCTAAAGACGCCAAACTGAGGTGATTTGTAGGAAGTAATATGACTAAAACAGGCTTGCAGAGCAGCACAGCGACGGATGTCTTCTGGCTTTATGACCATATTTGGTCAGAAGGAGAAAGGCACGAGGCACGTCTGACTAAACATGACCTCTGACTGTACATGACCTCTGACTGTACATGACCTCTGACTAAACATGACCTCTGACTAAACATGACCTCTGACTAAACATGACCTCTGACTAAACATGACCTCTGACTAAACATGACCTCTGACTAAACATGACCTCTGACTAAACATGACCTCTGACTAAACATGACCTCTGACTGTACATGACCTCTGACTGTACATGACCTCTGACTAAACATGACCTCTGACTAAACATGACCTCTGACTAAACATGACCTCTGACTAAACATGAGTTCGAGAGGAGGCGTCGCCTGGCATGCATTGCCAGCAGCAGCATCCAATTTAATGTACTGGATCAAAACAGAATCAGACTTTTGAGGACATTGGGACAATAGTCAGAGAACGACTAGCATTTGATCCACGAACTGAACAGGAGACGAAAGGAAGGGAAAAATACTGGTGTATTCCTGCTGTGTGTGTGTGTGTGTGTTGTTGAGCCGTTGGATCTGACATGACAAGTGACACAACATTGCAGGCGTCACTACAACACACATAGTTCAAGGGAGAGAGATGAGATGATTTATCAGGCACACCACAAACACCTTTTGATTTCCAGAGATGATTTATCTGACAAAGACAGAACGCCTGCAGTTATGTGACATTCTGCTTGGGACCACTATGGCCATTAGATACATCAGTTATGTGACATTCTGCTTGGGACCACTATGGCCATTAGATACATCAGCAACACTCAAGCTATTTCTCCCCAGATCCAGATTGTCCACACTGATAGAAAGCACAGGCAGGAAAGGGTTTGAACTATGGATGTATATGATTGGCGGCCCTGGATGCTGGATTACAGGGAGAAGACAGAGATGGAGGTGTAAAGTTCTCCAGAACTGCAGTGTGACAGAATCACAATGAGAATTGATGCGAGGCGATGTGTTTTTGTGCATGGATCAATATTAAAGCAAGTATGGTACTTGAAGATCCTTGTGATATGATATGTGACCGACTGGATCAAACCGGTCTTATGTAGCAACATTTGAAATGGTGTCTTTTACATTGGATGAAAGTAGAGACTCAGAGCTACAACATGGTACATCATACATTACAGTTGAGGAACAATGGGGAAGTAATTTTGCTTTGAAAGTTGATAAACTTGTCAAGCACCTAAGCTAACTTTGGGCTTCGAGTGACGCAGCGGTCTAAGGCACTGCATCTCAGTGCAAGAGGTGTCACTACAGTCCCTGATTCGAATCCAGGCTGTATCACATCCGACCGTGATTGGAGTCCCATAGGGCGTTATTGGTCCAAGTTTGGCCGGGGTAGGCCGTCATTCTAAATAATAATTTGTTCTTAACTGACTTGCCTAGTTAAATAAAGGTTCCAGACACATAATGAGAGAACACCCCACTCTGACCATGTTACTCACCCTAGCAGAGCTGGTTAGGCTGTCATGTTATCCAGAGCTGGTTAGGCTGTCATGTTATCCAGAGCTGGTTAGGCTGTGTTCATGTTATCCAGAGCTGGTTAGTCTGTTATCATGTTATCCAGAGCGTTGGTGACTGTAACTGGGCTGCTTGCAACTATTTAATTACGCTTCTTTGAAGACGTTTACTTAAATTCTTTTTTGTTCTTTGTTCTTAAATTCATCAGTTATTTTGCACTCTGGCACCCTCAGACAAGAGACTTTTGTTAAGACATGTAGCTAGCTAGGTAAACAATGAAGCTAGCTAACAGCTGAGATATGCATTATAAGATCATACACGTAACGTTAGTTAGTGAACCAGTGTTGATGTTACAATTACTCGAGAAGGAGACCAGCTAATGTTAGCTAGCTAACAGTACACTTTAACTTGAAATGGAAAAACTGAAAAAGTAGCTATCTTACCCGTGGTCTGAAATTGAAGTAGATAGCCAGAGTGAATTTACCAGCTAGCTAAACAATGAACTAAATCACAACTCATGACGTTACTACCCTGCATGAATCTGCAGGTAGCTAACCAACCAGGTTCAATATTAGCTAGCTTACATTAGGCTCTAACTAGTCAAGCAAATGTGTCTGAGATACGAAGAATAAGATCATACACATAACGTTAGCTAGCGAGCCAGCCAGCTAACGTTAGCTAACTAACAGTACATTTTTAACTTGAAATGAAACCACTTTCTGTCAAAATTAGAAACGTATAATATCTGAAAGTGTAGCTAGCTAGACTCTCTTACCCGTATACATCATGGTTGGACACGTCTCCTGTCTGCTGCCATGCTTGCCCTTAGTTTGAAGATGTAATCCAGACAGGTGTTTTCTCCATCTCCTTAGTTATCATACAATTCCACTGATGTCAAAACTCGGTCCTCCAGAAAGTGGAGAGCATACATATATGTGTTATGTCATAGTTTTTATGTCTTCACTTTTATTCTACAATGTAAAAAATTGTGCAAATAAAGAAAACCCTTTTGACCGGGGGTGTAAATATGTTGTCTTGCACATTCACCCTCTGAATGGTACACATACACAATCATGTCTCTATTGTCTTAAAGATTCTTTAACATGTCTCCTCCCCTTCATCTACACTGATTGAACCTGTCTCCTCCCCTTCATCTACACTGATTGAAGTGGATTTAACAAGTGACATCAATAAGGGATCACAGCTTTCACCTGGATTCACCTGGTCAGTCTGTCATGGAAATGTTTTGTCCACTTCCCAAGGGCAAGATGCTTGAAAATGTTTCTGACACATTTTCTTCTGCTGGTCTTTATAGTAACTTCTAAGAATGCTTCTTCTTCTTATTGTACTGATGCCATAATGTGTAGGTGTAGGCCTCAACACACTGAACCTGTTAACTTATGCATTAAACACACCAAACTAAGTTAGGACATAAACACATTTCTGGTGACATATATTTAAAGTCTCGTGGAGCACTTCTAAGAATCGTATTGAATTGAATTATGTAGATTACACCCTGAGCATTAGCCTATAACAACCGGCGGTCTCCTGACTTGAGGAAAGTGTTGTAGACACATGACCTAAACATATTTGTTACCTCGTGCCGAGTGAAAAATCTAAATGGATTAGATAAAGTACATTATTGTAATGACATTATTGGGGAAGGTATTAATCATGGGCCTTTCTACAGTCCCTCTGTTCGCTTAGGTGAATAATAAAGCCAAACAATACAAATGATAGATAGATAGATAGATAGATAGATAGATAGATAGATAGATAGATAGATAGATAGATAGATAGATAGATAGATAGATAGATAGATAGATAGATAGATAGATAGATAGATAGATAGATAGATAGATAGATAGATAGATAGATAGATAGATAGATAGATAGATAGGTACTTTATTATAACTGTATATGTTGTGTAGAGGTATTCTGAACAGAGTAATCATGGGCCTTTCTACAGTAGGAGATCTAATAGAATGTTCATGAGGTTTGGTGGGAGGCTGGAGTGAAGAGTTAAGTAGGGGTAAGGGCCCCTCTGAGTCCGATAACATTCACAAGGGTTAGGGGCTCCCCCTACTGTAATGGGAAAGACCCACTATGGTCCAGTGTTATCAGGCTTGCTGCTCCACTAGTGTAATGGGATAGACCCACTATGGTCCAGTGTTATCAGGCTTGCTGCTCCACTAGTGTAATGGGACAGACCCACTATGGTCCAGTGTTATCAGGCTTGCTGCCCTACTAGTGTAATGGGACAGACCCACTATGGTCCAGTGTTATCAGGCTTGCTGCCCTACTAGTGTAATGGGACAGACCCACTATGGTCCAGTGTTATCAGGCTTGCTGCCCTACTAGTGTAATGGGATAGACCCACTATGGTCCAGTGTTATCAGGCTTGCTGCCCTACTAGTGTAATGGGACAGACCCACTATGGTCCAGTGTTATCAGGCTTGCTGCCCTACTACTGTAATGGGACAGACCCACTATGGTCCAGTGTTATCAGGCTTGCTGCCCTACTACTGTAATGGGACAGACCCACTATGGTCCAGTGTTATCAGGCTTGCTGCCCTACTAGTGTAATGGGACAGACCCACTATGGTCCAGTGTTATCAGGCTTGCTGCCCTACTACTGTAATGGGACAGACCCACTATGGTCCAGTGTTATCAGGCTTGCTGCCCTACTACTGTAATGGGACAGACCCACTATGGTCCAGTGTTATCAGGCTTGCTGCCCTACTACTGTAATGGGACAGACCCACTATGGTCCAGTGTTATCAGGCTTGCTGCCCTACTAGTGTAATGGGACAGACCCACTATGGTCCAGTGTTATCAGGCTTGCTGCCCTACTAGTGTAATGGGACAGACCCACTATGGTCCAGTGTTATCAGGCTTGCTGCCCTACTAGTGTAATGGGACAGACCCACTATGGTCCAGTGTTATCAGGCTTGCTGCCCTACTAGTGTAATGGGACAGACCCACTATGGTCCAGTGTTATCAGGCTTGCTGCCCTACTAGTGTAACGTCTGACACAGTGTCGGCATATAAAAGTGTCTGGTTAGATTTAACACGACTAATCCTCTTGATGTGTGGGATGACATTGACCTTGCTGCTGTGCCAGCCTACCTCTGCAACACTCACAGACCTCTCTCTCTCTCTCTCTCTCCTCTCTCTCTCTCTCTCTCTCTCTCTCTCTCTCTCTCTCGTTCTCTCTCTCTCTCTCTCTCTCTCTCTCTCTCTCTCTCTCTCTCTCGTCTCTCTCTCTCTCTCTCTCTCTCTCTCTCTCTCTCTCTCTCTCTCTCTCTCTCTCTCTCTCTCTCTCTCTCTCTCTCTAACTCTCTCTCTCTCTCTCTCTCTCTCTCTCTCTCTCTCTCTCTCTCTCTCTCTCTCTCTCTCTCTCTCTAACTCTCTCTCTCTCTCTCCTCTCTCTCTCTCTCTCTCTCTCTCTCTCTCTCTCTCTCTCTCTCTCTCTCTCTCTCTCTCTCTCAGTCTCACCCCCCTATTAGCTTCAAATGAACCTGGAGGGGTGGAGGGAGGGAGAGGGAGGCAGGGAGTGAGGGAGAGAAAGACAAAGAGGGAGGAAGCAGGTAGAGAGAGAGAGAGAGAGAGAGAGAGAGAGAGAGAGAGAGAGAGAGAGAGAGAGAGAGAGAGGCATTGATACTGCCTTTAATGTCTTAGTGGATATTGGTTTGGGGGATATCACAGTAATGTATGGTCCGGCATACAGTGATATGTAATCATATGTTGTCGCTCCAATAATCCTCATATCAGTTGTGCCCTCGATTGTCTAGGTCAGATCTCAGCGAACGGCCATTTCCTTGGTATAAACCACCTATACTGACTCTAAATGGACAGGGCGCAGGGAGAAAGCCTTACATAACAGCCATCAGCGACTGGATCATTGTGTCCTTTGTGATGAACAGGAAACGTCCAAGAGAATAGATAGCTGAGCTTCCCCTCTGACAGTCTCTCCACCTTGACTGACTCACATCAGACTGTACTGTACTGTGCTGCTATGCACCTGTGACCACCCTGCCAACCAGGTTACCATGGTAAATGCCTGGACAAAACAGCGTTTAGCCGTTATGAGCTTCCTGCTTAACAGTTTGATTCCTGCTCAAGAGTTTGGAATGAATCGCCTAATTAGGCCTCCCAGGGAAAATGTATTTACTGATGGATTATCTACATTTCCACTTCTACGACCGAGACACCCCGCCACTTTTGATATCAAGCATTTCAAGGCTACGCGCCTCGTTTTGTGACTCGCATTTTAAGTCTGACAGAGAAAAGGGGAAGGATATATTCAGCAGAAAAAGTTTCTTCTTCGCAGTGATAGAACTTAACAGTGATAGAACTTAACAGTGATAGAACTTAACAGTGGTGGGAAAAGAACCCATGTTAAAGTAAAGACACCGTGATAGAAAATGACTGAAGTAAAAGTGAAAGTATACAAGTAAAATACTACTTGAGTAAAAGTCTAAAAGTATTTGGTTTTAATTATACTTAAAGAAAGATTCCACCCCTCATTAGTCTGTTGTTGACACAGTCCCAACATATTTTACTTGTCAGCAATCAAGTTCATGTAACTTAAGAAATATAAAAATAATCTGTTTATGATGCAATTTGTATCCTAGGGGTTTCAGTATTTAGAAATAATACATATCTTATTTATTTACAGATGTCAAGTAAAACGTTTTGGGACCAAAAGATAGTTTCTGGGTGGAGTTTTTCTTTAAGTATCCAAAGTTAGGGTAATTGCCAAAATATACTTAAGTATCAAAAGTAAAAGTATAAATAATAAAAATGCCTTATACCATTGTTATTTATTTATTTACAGATAGCCAGCGGCTCCAACACTGTGTTTAGTGAGTCCATCAGATCATGTACCTTTACACCACTGGAAGTTAAGGACGAGATGATGGAAAAGACTAAATTCACCTGCATCTCGGGCTAGTTTGGCCAGTGTTCTAGTACCCATGTCTAGTGCAGTGGTATTCAACGTTGGGGTCGTGGCCACTAGTGGGGTCACAGGATAACTGTAACTGTCAAATATTGGGAACAAAAAATTAATAGTAATGATTTTTGTATGGAATAATATACAAACATTTTTGAGAAAGATTATTAGAAAAATGTAATGTTATTGAGTAAATGTATTTATTGGTTTCTAACATACAGAGACTAACATACAATGAATTGAAGGTTATTTGTTGACTTTACCCATTTTAAAATACACATTTAGCAAATGCTTGTGTTTCTATCTCCAACAGTGCAGTAATATCTAATAATACACACAATACACAAAGTAAAATAATGGAATTAAGGAATATATAAATATTAGGATGAGCAATGTTGGAGTGGCATTGACTAGAATACAATAGAATAGAATACAGTATATACATATGAGATGAGTAAAGCAGTATGGAAACATTATTAAAGATTCTAGTGTTCCATTATTAAAGTGACCAGTGATTCCATGTCTATGTATAAATAGCAGCAGCCTCTAAGGTGCAGGGTTGTGTTAACGGGTGGGAGCCGGAAAGTGATGGTTATTTAGCTGTCTGATGGCCTTGAGATAGAAGCTGTTCTTCAGTCTCTCGGTCCCAGCTTTGATGCACCTGTACTGACCTCACCTTCTGGATGTTAACGGGGTGAACAGGCAGTGACTCGGATGGTTGATGTCCTTGATGTTCATTTTGGCCTTCCTGTGAAATCGTGTGCTGTAGGTGTCCTGGAGGGCAGGCAGTGTGCCCCCGGTGATGCGTTGGGCAGACCGCACCACCCTCTGGGAGATATACAGCCTGATAGGATGCTCTGAATTGTGCATCTGTAAAAGTTTATGGTGTCATATAGTTTATAAGTCTTAGGTGCCAAGCCAAATTTCTTTAGCCTCCTGAGGTTGAAGAGGCTCTGTTGAGCCTTCTTCACCGTACTGTCTGTGTGGGTGGACCGTTTCAGTTTGTCAGTGAAGTGTACGCCGAGGAAGTTGTAGCTTTCCACCTTCTCCACTGTGTTCCCGTCGATGTGGATAGGGGGTGCTCCCTCTGCTGTTTCCTGAAGTCCACGATCATCTCCTTAGTTTTGCTGACGTTGAGTGAGAGGTTATTTTCTTCTCACCACACTCCCAGAGCCCTCATCTCCTCCCTGTAGACTGTCTCACCACCACACTTCCAGAGCCCTCATCTCCTCCCTGTAGATTGTCTCACCACCACACTCCCAGAGCCCTCATCTCCTCCCTGTAGACTGTCTCACCACCACACTCCCAGAGCCCTCACCTCCTCCCTGTAGACTGTCTCACCACCACACTCCCAGAGCCCTCACCTCCTCCCTGTAGGCTGTCTCACCACCACACTCCCAGAGCCCTCACCTCCTCCCTGTAGACTGTCTCACCACCACACTCCCAGAGCCCTCACCTCCTCCCTGTAGGCTGTCTCACCACCACACTGCCAGAGCCCTCACCTCCTCCCTGTAGACTGTCTCACCACCACACTCCCAGAGCCCTCACCTCCTTCTTGTAGACTGTCTCACCACCACACTCCCAGAGCCCTCACCTCCTCCCTGTAGACTGTCTCACCACCACACTCCCAGAGCCCTCACCTCCTCCCTGTAGACTGTCTCACCACCACACTCCCAGAGCCCTCACCTCCTTCCTGTAGACTGTCTCACCACCACACTCCCAGAGCCCTCACCTCCTCCCTGTAGACTGTCTCACCACCACACTCCCAGAGCCCTCACCTCCTCCCTGTAGGCTGTCTCACCACCACACTCCCAGAGCCCTCACCTCCTCCCTGTAGGCTGTCTCACCACCACACTCCCAGAGCCCTCACCTCCTTCCTGTAGACTGTCTCACCACCACACTCCCAGAGCCCTCACCTCCTCCCTGTAGACTGTCTCACCACCACACTCCCAGAGCCCTCACCTCCTCCCTGTCGACTGTCTCACCACCACACTCCCAGAGCCCTCACCTCCTCCCTGTAGGCTGTCTCACCACTACACTCCCAGAGCCCTCACCTCCTTCCTGTAGACTGTCTCACCACCACACTCCCAGAGCCCTCACCTCCTCCCTGTAGACTGTCTCACCACCACACTCCCAGAGCCCTCACCTCCTCCCTGTAGACTGTCTCACCACCACACTCCCAGAGCCCTCACCTCCTCCCTGTAGGCTGTCTCACCACCACACTCCCAGAGCCCTCACCTCCTTCCTGTAGACTGTCTCACCACCACACTCCCAGAGCCCTCACCTCCTCCCTGTAGACTGTCTCACCACCACACTCCCAGAGCCCTCACCTCCTCCCTGTAGACTGTCTCACCACCACACTCCCAGAGCCCTCACCTCCTCCCTGTAGACTGTCTCACCACCACACTCCCAGAGCCCTCACCTCCTCCCTGTAGACTGTCTCACCACCACACTCCCAGAGCCCTCACCTCCTCCCTGTAGGCTGTCTCACCACCACACTCCCAGAGCCCTCACCTCCTCCCTGTAGACTGTCTCGTCATTGTTGGTAATCAATCCTACTACTGTTTTGTCGTCTGCAAACTTGATGATTGAGTTGGAGGAGTGCTTGGCCACGCAGTCATGGGTGAACAGGGAGTACAGGAGTGGGCTGAGCACGCACCCTTGTGGGGCCTCAGTGTTGAGGATCAGTGAAGTGGAGGTGTTGTTTCCTAACTTTACCACCTGGGGGCGACCCGTCAGGAAGTCCAGGACCCAGTTGCACAGGGCTGGGTTCAGACCCAGGGCTTCGAGCTTAATGATGAGCTTGGAGGGTACTATGGTGTTGAATGCTGAGCTATAGTCAAGGAACAGCATTCTTACGTAGGTATTCCTCTTGTCCAGATGGGCAGAGTGCAGTGTGGTGGTGATTGCATCATCTGTGGATCTATTGAGGCGGTAAGCAAATTGAAGTGGGTCTAGGGTGTCAGGTAAGGTAGAGATGATATGATCATTGACTAGTCTCTCAAAGCACTTCATGATGACAGAGGTGAGTTCTACGGGGCGATAGTCATTTAGTTCAGTTACCTTTGCTTTCTTAGGTACAGGAAGAATGGTGGCCATCTTGAAGCATGTGGGGACAACAGACTGGGATAGGGACAGATTTAATATTTTCGTAAACACAACAGCCAGCTAATCTACGCATGCTCTGAGGACGCAGCTTGAGATACCAACTGGGCCAGCAGCCTTCCGAGGGTTAACACACATAAATGTCTTACTCCCGTCAGCCACTGAGAAGCAGAGTCCACAGTCCTTGGTACCGGGCCGCGTCGGTGGCACTGTATCATCCTCAAAGCGAGACGTGGGTGTCTGCGACATGGCTGGTTTTCCCTTTGTTAGGTTGTGTCATTAGATTTGGGGTGGGGTGCGGTTGGGACAAAATGGGTACCCCAGAATTTCTGCCGGAAAAATGTGGGTCCCCGCTGAAAAAGTGTGAATACCACAGCCTCATTTCCACCCTGCTGCTTCATCACTTACATTTTCTCAGCCTTAGAAAGTTGCGGTGATGTTGTTTGCTCAACAGACATACACCCAAACCATACCGTATCTGTTCACAAGGACACAGTTGGGGTTTTCTTAGCTGTCTGAAATTCAGGGTCAATGTCAGATCAAAATAAATACCTATTTTGGAGAATACATTTTGGGATTCCTTGCTCTCAGGTGGGAGAAGAGAGAAACCACTTTCGGTGAGTGAAACAAGTCATTTCAGGCTGTCAATCATAGAGCAGACGACATATCTAGGTATCAATCATCCCTGCTGCTCTTACTGACAATATGGTGCCTCAATACCCTTACATTGAGAGGTATGGTGACAGGTTATGTCATGTGGTTGTGTAATGGATTTAAACACATTTTATATGTGGATATACCCCACTGTTAGGTTGGCTTTATATGAAACAAAACTGGAAGTGACCGGATACAGTATGTGTTATTGGTATCGTTGAGGGAAATAGCTGGAATCTCTTCAGTTGGATTCCATTCAATATGATTATATCAATCCCCTCAAAATGATTATTACCAGTCAAGGAAATATACTTTAGTAATTAGTGCACTTTTATTATATTGGATTGCTTGTTTCTCATCATTGTTAAGGATCTGGTATTATTGGATGTTTCAGGCAAAATGTTACCTAAGCTGAGTCTGGCATGTGATGACCATGTATTCACTTAATGTACAAATCATTAGGAACACCTGCACTGGTTTGAGTGTGTCAAGAACTGCAATGCTGCTGGGATTTTCACGCTCAACAGTTTCCCATGTGTATCAAGAATGGTCCACCACCCAAAGGACATCCAGCCAACTGTAGGAAGCATTGGAGTCAACATGGGCCAGCCTCCCTGTGGAACGCTTTAGAACCCTTGTAGATTCCATGGCACAACGAATTGAGGCTGTTCTGAGGTCAAAAGGGGATGCACTCAATATTAGCAGTGTATGTTGCATTGTATGAGGCTTACTGTTTCAATTTCAAAGCATAAATGAATTCCCTGAAAATTTTCTCTCTCTCTCAGCTTTCCATTGCTTTAAAGGGGTATGTTGCATTAAGAATCAAAGCATCCAGTGAAGCAAAGCTTTTCAATAATGCAGTACATACCATCCTTTAGATGCAAGGAAAAAATGTTCAAACCCTAAAGCAAGTGTAAAATAATATTGATTTGAAGAGCTTCAGGCATTACTGCATTTGAGGAATTTAATCTATGGCAATGCCACATGAATTCTCATTCTCTGTTTCTACTTATTTAATCATTCATGAAGGTTATAGGTCGTAGGTCAATACTTTGTAAAGGTCAATATATAGGCTGTGTTTGTTAGGTTTGTTATCACACCACTGTATGATGGACACAACTGTTACGAACAGACAGACAGGTAATGAATCCTATGTTATGTTATCACAAGATCTGTCATCCATCAATGATTTTGACTTAAATACCTCAAGATGTTTTTAATGGTTGATTGATGTGATAACTTGGATATAATAGCATACAGTGACTCTTATTAGACTGTGCATATTAAAGTTAGCTTCATAATTACAGTGATTATTCAACATGAATGTGAATAATGTATTTTTTGTTACATAAATACTAAGGATGTTTCCATGCGTAGCCACTTCTTGCCCAGAGTTATTAGCAAACATCAGTGAAGAGATCTCCATGGAGATCTGGAGGTCTTCTATTAATTATTTTGTAAGATGTTGGCCTTCCTTATATTAGTTCCTTGAACTGTCTGTCTGTTTGGCTTCCCAAAGGCTTCCTTTCATCTCCTGTGTTTTCCTCCACTGTGAGTCATAACACACAGCCTCTGCCAATTCTGAAAAAGTCACATGCTTTTCTATAAACATTTCAACAGAGATTGTAGGTGTTGGTGGTGGTGCCGCAATCTGGAACTGTACTGTTGTCCCTGGCTCTCACCTTCACTGTTTCTTAGAATATATCTGATGAAGAAGAGGAGAAGAGAGGAAGGAAGTCACAATTAAACTATTGGTTCAAAACAGAGTGACGGAAGGGGTTTGAAACATTTAATTTACTGTGAACCAGTTTCACATTGAACATAGGATGTGCTTGTGCATGAAATGTGATTGTCAAACCCCTTCATGGATCTTGATTTATTCTTGGCACTAATGATTGTCTCATAATGATTCTTATGTATTAAACATGTTCAATTGTTTCAACATTACTTCAACATTTTTCATAATAGCCTACTTTCCATTTCATATTGTCTCCACCTCCTCATTTGTAACAGCTGTCCCTTTCTTCTGTCTCAGACATTCTATTTATTATTATTAGGTTTTTTAATTAAACCTTTATTTAACCTTTCAAGTCAGTTAAGAATTAATTGTTATTTACAATGACGTCCTACACCGGCCAAACCTGGACGACGCTGGGCCAATTATGCTCCGCCCTATGGGACTCCCAATCACGGCCGGTTGTGATACAGCCTGGATTTGAACCAGGTTGTCTGTAGTGACTCCTCTAGCACTGAGATGCAGTGTCTTAGACCACTGAACCAGGTTGTCTGTAGTGACTCCTCTAGCACTGAGATGTAGTGTCTTAGACCACTGAACCAGGTTGTCTGTAGTGACTCCTCTAACACTGAGATGCAGTGTCTTAGACCACTGAACCAGGTTGTCTGTAGTGACTCCTCTAGTACTGAGATGTAGTGTCTTAGACCACTGAACCAGGTTGTCTGTAGTGACTCCTCTAGCACTGAGATGCAGTGTCTTAGACCACTGAACCAGGTTGTCTGTAGTGACTCCTCTAACACTGAGATGCAGGGTCTTAGACCACTGAACCAGGTTGTCTGTAGTGACTCCTCTAACACTGAGATGCAGGGTCTTAGACCACTGAACCAGGTTATCTGTAGTGACTCCTCTAGCACTGAGATGCAGGGTCTTAGACCACTGAACCAGGTTGTCTGTAGTGACTCCTCTAACACTGAGATGCAGGGTCTTAGACCACTGAACCAGGTTGTCTGTAGTGACTCCTCTAACACTGAGATGGAGGGTCTTAGACCACTGAACCAGGTTGTCTGTAGTGACTCCTCTAACACTGAGATGCAGTGTCTTAGACCACTGAACCAGGTTGTCTCTAGTGACTCCTCTAACACTGAGATGCGGTGTCTTGGACCACTGAACCAGGTTGTCTGTAGTGACTCCTCTAACACTGAGATGCAGTGTCTTAGACCACTGAACCAGGTTGTCTGTAGTGACTCCTCTAGCACTGAGATGCAGTGTCTTAGACCACTGAACCAGGTTGTCTGTAGTGACTCCTCTAGTACTGAGATGCAGTGTCTTAGACCACTGAACCAGGTTGTCTGTAGTGACTCCTCTAACACTGAGATGCAGGGTCTTAGACCACTGAACCAGGTTGTCTGTAGTGACTCCTCTAACACTGAGATGCAGTGTCTTAGACCACTGAACCAGGTTGTCTGTAGTGACTCCTCTAGTACTGAGATGCAGTGTCTTAGACCACTGAACCAGGTTGTCTGTAGTGACTCCTCTAGCACTGAGATGCAGTGTCTTAGACCACTGAACCAGGTTGTCTGTAGTGACTCCTCTAACACTGAGATGCAGTGTCTTAGACCACTGAACCAGGTTGTCTGTAGTGACTCCTCTAACACTGAGATGCAGTGTCTTAGACCACTGAACCAGGTTGTCTCTAGTGACTCCTCTAGCACTGAGATGCAGTGTCTTAGACCACTGAACCAGGTTGTCTGTAGTGACTCCTCTAGCACTGAGATGCAGTGTCTTAGACCACTGAACCAGGTTGTCTGTAGTGACTCCTCTAACACTGAGATTCAGGGTCTTAGACCACTGAACCAGGTTGTCTGTAGTGACACCTCTAGTACTGAGATGCAGTGTCTTAGACCACTGAACCAGGTTGTCTGTAGTGACTCCTCTAACACTGAGATGCAGTGTCTTAGACCTCTGAACCAGGTTGTCTGTAGTGACTCCTCTAACACTGAGATGCAGTGTCTTAGACCACTGAACCAGGTTGTCTGTAGTGACTCCTCTAGCACTGAGATGCAGTGTCTTAGACCACTGAACCAGGTTGTCTGTAGTGACTCCTCTAACACTGAGATGTAGTGTCTTAGACCACTGAACCAGGTTGTCTGTAGTGACTCCTCTAGCACTGAGATACAGTGTCTTAGACCACTGAACCAGGTTGTCTGTAGTGACTCCTCTAGCACTGAGATGTAGTGTCTTAGACCACTGAACCAGGTTGTCTGTAGTGACTAGGTGATAGGATAGTGATAGGACTGTCAGCCTGAACTAAAACTGACCAATCAATTGACTTGTAATATTCTCCAGTAAACATTGGATAAGTAAATCTGTGGGGATACCAAAGATTAGAGAACTTCCTCCGTACCTCTACTTGTATGGGAACTGATTGGACGTCGATATGACGGCATTGCTGATTGGAGTGAGAGGTTTGATGATGTACTTGAGAAACCACCATGGTCTCATACTAGGTTCTTAATTTGTGACACTTATATAGTTGCCAAGGTGGTGTGGATGTTGTGAAGCTTGACGAGACTAGAGTTCCACAAGTAGCTTTGAAGTAGTTCTTTAAATGTAATCCTGTCTTCCGTTTCCAGACTAGGAGCATCTGAAGGGCTGAGTAGGAGTGAAGCCACAAGCCTCATCTTTCTCCTTTTTCCTCTGCGTTTACATTTACCTTCTCAACAGCTCAAACTATTACTTTACACTATTTGCAGCGTGATTTATCTCAAAGTTTCTCATTTCACGAGTCCTGTGCGGCGATCACTTATACAGATTTAATACAAACAGCACACAATAACGTACAGCAGTATTCCAAACTCATTTTGGATTACTTGTTGTTCTGTCTTTACTGATGCACACTTGGAGGGATGTTCAGCTGACTCTCTCTCATACTGGGAGACGAGGCAGATCATCTACTGTACATTTAACTATTGCAGAATCTGACACTTGACCAATGACAGTGGAGCCTTTCCAGAACTCAAGAACATGATTGCAGTGGCTATAATTAATAATGTCGGGCCATAACGTCTTCATCGCCCACTTAAGAGTCAGTGAGCTTTGTAATTAGCGAGCATGGGATTTTATGTACTCCAACTTAACACACTCTAACATTATTATTGGGTACTTGATGTTATCACGAAGGACTTGTTAAAGGGGAAGATATTTTGTAGAGAAAGTTCAATTGTAGTTCCCAAAACAAATGTGAAACTTGCACACTTCCATATTAGGACAGCCTTAGACAATGAATCAAGATCAACTGTGTGTGGTTTTTGCATGTGATTTGGATTCTAAGTTGTTCCTAACCAGAAACTTGAAGAAGACACACTGCACAGGGCTTCTACTTTTCAAATTAAATCAAATCAAAATGAATATGTCACGTGCACAGGATACAGCAAGTGTAAACGCTATAGTAAAATGCTTACTTGCTAAATCGTTTCACCAATAAAACTTCTGCCTTTAAGTCAAGTGTTATCAAGTGTTGATAATGAACCCTAACCGGTTAAATTAAGTCAAGTGTTGATAATGAACCCTAACCGGTTAATTTAAGTCAAGTGTTACCGAAAGTCAATATACATCTAAGTTGACTGTCTTTCATCTGGTTGTTGCCTTGGCCAGCCTCTAGTAATGGAAGTGTATTGTATTGTTCCTCACTTCTCCAGACAGTGAGAGGGAAATAACTTGTTGAGATCAAGGGCCTTAGCCCAGCTCTTGAAGGGCCTTAGCCCAGCTCTTGAAGGGCCTTAGCCCAGCTCTTGAAGGGCCTTAGCCCAGCTCTTGAAGGGCCTTAGCCCAGCTCTTGAAGGGCCTTAGCCCAGCTCTTGAAGGGCCTTATCCCAGCTCTTGAAGGGCCTTAGCCCAGCTCTTGAAGGGCCTTAGCCCAGCTCTTGAAGGGCCTTAGCCCAGCTCTTGAAGGGCCTTAGCCCAGCTCTTGAAGGGCCTTATCCCAGCTCTTGAAGGGCCTTAGCCCAGCTCTTGAAGGGCCTTAGCCCAACTCTTGAAGGGCCTTAGCCCAGCTCTTGAAGGGCCTTAGCCCAGCTCTTGAAGGGCCTTATCCCAGCTCTTGAAGGGCCTTAGCCCAACTCTTGGGCTATATACAGGAAGTATCAGTACAGAGTCAATGTGAGGAGGCTATATACAGGGGTACCAGTACAGAGTCAATGTGAGGAGGCTATATACAGGAAGTACCAGTACAGAGTCAATGTGAGGAGATTATATACAGGGGTACCAGTACAGAGTCAATGTGAGGAGGCTATATACAGGAAGTACCAGTACAGAGTCAATGTGAGGAGGCTATATACAGGAAGTACCAGTACAGAGTCAATGTGAGGAGGCTATATACAGGAAGTACCAGTACAGAGTCAATGTGAGGAGATTATATACAGGGGTACCAGTACATAGTCAATGTGAGGAGGCTATATACAGGAAGTACCAGTACAGAGTCAATGTGAGGAGGCTATATACAGGAAGTACCAGTACAGAGTCAATGTGAGGAGGCTATATACAGGAAGTACCAGTACAGAGTCAATGTGAGGAGATTATATACAGGGGTACCAGTACAGAGTCAATGTGAGGACGCTATATACAGGGGTACCAGTACAGAGTCAATGTGAGGAGGCTATATACAGGATGTACCAGTACAGAGTGAATGTGAGAAGGCTATATACAGGGGTACCAGTACAGAGTCAATGTGAGGAGGCTATATACAGGAAGTACCAGTACAGAGTCAATGTGAGAAGGCTATATACAGGAAGTACCAGTACAGAGTCAATGTGAGGAGATTATATACAGGGGTATCAGTTCAGAGTCAATGTGAGGAGGCTATATACAGGAAGTACCAGTACAGAGTCAATGTGAGGAGGCTATATACAGGGGTACCAGTACAGAGTCAATGTGAGGAGGCTATATACAGGAAGTACCAGTACAGAGTCAATGTGAGGAGGCTATATACAGGAAGTACCAGTACAGAGTCAATGTGAGGAGGCTATATACAGGAAGTACCAGTACAGAGTCAATGTGAGGAGATTATATACAGGGGTACCAGTACAGAGTCAATGTGAGGACGCTATATACAGGGGTACCAGTACAGAGTCAATGTGAGGAGGCTATATACAGGAAGTACCAGTACAGAGTCAATGTGAGAAGGCTATATACAGGGGTACCAGTACAGAGTCAATGTGAGGAGGCTATATACAGGAAGTACCAGTACAGAGTCAATGTGAGAAGGCTATATACAGGAAGTACCAGTACAGAGTCAATGAGAGGAGCCTATATACAGGAAGTACCAGTACAGAGTCAATGTGAGAAGGCTATATACAGGAAGTACCAGTACAGAGTCAATGTGAGGAGGCTATATACAGGAAGTACCAGTACAGAGTCAATGTGAGGAGGCTATATACAGGAAGTACCAGTATAGAGTCAATGTGAGGAGGCTATATACAGGAAGTACCAGTACAGAGTCAATGTGAGAAGGCTATATACAGGAAGTACCAGTACAGAGTCAATGTGAGAAGGCTATATACAGGAAGTACCAGTAAAGAGTCAATGTGAGGAGGCTATATACAGGAAGTACCATTACAGAGTCAATGTGAGGAGGCTATATACAGGAAGTACCAGTATAGAGTCAATGTGAGGAGGCTATATACAGGAAGTACCAGTATAGAGTCAATGTGAGGAGGCTATATACAGGAAGTACCAGTACAGAGTCAATGTGAGAAGGCTATATACAGGGGTACCAGTACAGAGTCAATGTGAGGAGGCTATATACAGGAAGTACCAGTACAGAGTCAATGTGTGGAGGCTATATACAGGAATTACCAGTACAGAATCAATGTAAGGAGGCTATATACAGGGTTACCAGTACAGAGTCAATGTGAGGAGGCTATACACAGGAAGTACCAGTACAGAGTCAATGTGAGGAGGCTATATACAGGGGTACCAGTACAGAGTCAGTGTGAGGAGGCTATATACAGGAAGTACCAGTACAGAGTGAATGTGAGAAGGCTATATACAGGAAGTACCAGTACAGAGTCAATGTGAGGAGGCTATATACAGGAAGTACCAGTACAGAGTCAATGTAAGGAGGCTATATACAGGGTTACCAGTACAGAGTAATTGTGAGGAGGCTATACACAGGAAGTACCAGTACAGAGTCAATGTGATAGGCTATATACAGGAAGTACCAGTACAGAGTCAATGTGAGGAGGCTATATACAGGAAGTACCAGTACAGAGTCAATGTGAGGAGGCTATATACAGGAAGTACCAGTACAGAGTCAATGTGAGGAGGCTATATACAGGGTTACCAGTACAGAGTCAATGTGAGGAGGCTATACACAGGAAGTACCAGTACAGAGTCAATGTGAGGAGGCTATATACAGGGGTACCAGCACAGAGTCAATGTGAGGAGGCTATATACAGGAAGTACCAGTACAGAGTCAATGTGTGGAGGCTATATACAGGAAGTACCAGTACAGAATCAATGTAAGGAGGCTATATACAGGGTTACCAGTACAGAGTAATTGTGAGGAGGCTATACACAGGAAGTACCAGTACAGAGTCAATGTGAGGAGGCTATATACAGGGGTACCAGTACCGAGTCAATGTGAGGAGGCTATATACAGGAAGTACCAGTACAGAGTCAATGTGAGGAGGCTATATACAGGGGTACCCTATCTATCTATCTATCTATCTATCTATCTATCTATCTATCTATCCATCCATCCATCCATCCATCCATCCATCCATCCATCCATCCATCCATCCATCCATCCATCCATCTATCTATCTATCTATCTATCTATCTATCTATCTATCTATCTATCTATCTATCTATCTATCTATCTATCTATCTATCTATCTATCTATCTATCTATCTATCTATCTATCTATCTATCTATCTATCTATCTATCTATCTATCTATCTATCTATCTCTCTCTCTCTCTCTCTCTCTCTCTCTCTCTCTCTCTCTCTCTCTCTCTCTCTCTCTCTCTCTCTCTCTCTCTCTCTCTCTCTCTCTCTCTCTCTGTCTCTCTGTCTCTGTCTCTGTCTCTGTCTCTCTCTCTCTCTCTAGTAGTCCTACCAGTCAGGATGCTCTCGATGGTGCAGAGGTATAACTCTTTGAGGATCTGACAGTTCGTTGGTGATGTGGACAACAAGGAACTTGAAGCTCTCAACCTGCTCCACTACAGCTTTGTAAATGAGAATGGGGGTGGTCCTCTTTTTCCTGTAGCCCACAAACATCTCCTTTGTCTTAATCATTTTTAGGAAGAAGTTACTTCCCTGGCACTGCTTCCCCAGTTGTTATCCTGGCACCACACTGCCAGGTCTCTGACCTCCTCCCTATAGGCTGTCTCATCATTGCCGGTGATCAGGCCTACCTCTGTCGACAAATTTAATGATGATTTTGGAGTCAAGCTTGGCCACACAGTCATGGGTGAACAGGGAGTAGAGGAGGGGACTGAGCATGCACCCCTGAGGGGCCCCAGTGTTGAGGATCAGCGTGGCAGATGTGTTTTTACCTACCCTTACCACCTGGGGGCGGCCTGTCAGGAAGTCCAGGATCCAGTTGCAGAGGGAGGTGTTCAGTCCCAGGATCCTTAGCTTAGTGATGAGCTTTGAGGGCACTATTGTGTTGAACGCTGAGCTGTAGTCAATGAATAGCATTCTCACGCAGGTATTCCTTTTGTCCATGTGGGAAAGGGCAGTGTGGAGTGCAATAGAGATTACATCACCTGTGGATCTGTTGGGGCGGTATGCAAATTGGAGTGGGTTTCTGGGATAATGATGTGAGCCATGAGCAGCCTTTCAAAGCACTTCATGGCTACAGACGTGAGTGCTATGGGTCTGTAGTCATTTAGGCAGGTTACCTTAGTGTTCTTGGGTACAGGGACTATGGTGGTCTGTTTGAAACATGTTGCTATTACAGAATCAGTCAGGGACATGTTGAAAATGTCAGTGAAGACACTTGCTAGTTGGTCAGCACATGCTCGGAGTACACGTTCTGGTAATCCGTCTGGCCCAGCGACCTTGTGAATGTTGACCTGTTTAAAAGTCTTACTCATATCGTTGTCCGGATGCATGCCTCATCTACGGAGAGCGTGATCACACAGTCATCCGGAACAGCTGATGCTCTCATGCATGCCTCAGTGTTGCCTGCCTTGAAGCGAGTATAGAAGCCATTTAGCTCGTCTGGTAGCTCGTGTCACTGGGCAGCTCGCGGCTGGGCTTCCCTTTCTAGTCTGTAATAGTTTGCAGGCCCTGCCACATCCTACGAGCATCAGAGCCGGTGTAGTATGAAGTTTCCGGGTTAGAGTCCCGCTCCTTGAAAGCGGCAGCTCTAGCCTTTAGCTCAGTGCGGATGTTGCCTGTAATCCATGGTTTCTGGTTGGGGAATGTACGTACAGTCACTGTGGGGATGACGTCATCGATGCACTTATTGATGAAGCCAGTGACTGATGAGGTGTACTCCTCAATGCCATCAGAAGAATCCCGGAACATATTCCAGTCAGTGCCTCTGGTTGCACATCCAGTCTGTGCCTCTGGTTGCACATCCTGGTAGAAATTAGGTAAAAGGGATTTAAGTTTCCCTGCATTAAAGTCCCCACTAGGAGCGCCACCTCTGGATGAGCATTTTCTTGTTTGCTAATGGCCCTATACAGCTCGTTGAGTGCGGTCTTAGGTTTGTGGTGGTAATTAGACAGCTACCAGATATATAACTACTACCAGAACTACTTCCAGCTACCAGAAAACTATCTTGGTAAATAGTGTGGTCTACATCTTATCATGAGATACTCTACCTCAGGCAAGCAAAACCTTGAGACTAATTAATATAGTAGATTTCGTGCACCAGCTGTTATTGACAATTAGACACAGACCGCCACCCCTCGTCTTACCGGAGGCAGCTGTTCTGTCTTGCCGATGCAGGAAAACCCAGCCAGCTGTATGTTATCCATGTCGTCGTTCAGCCACAACTCAGTGAAACATAAGATATTACAGTTTTTAACGTCCCGTTGGCAGGATATTCTCGACCATAGATCATTCAGTTTGTTTTCCAGTGATTGCACGTTGGCCAATAGAACCGATGTTAATGGCGATTTACTCACTCGCCTAGCAGCAACTTTGTGTACAAAATAAGTTACAAACAATGTGAAAAAACAAACAAAATAGCATAGTTGGTTAGGAGCCGTAAAACTGCAGCCATTCCCTACAGTGCCATTGTAGCTGATCTTGTGATCTGATTGGTTTTAAATCAACTCTGCTTATTGATTGCCTCTAATTAATGAAACTATATACAATAATTGAAGGATCATAACAGCCTCTAGTCCATTATAATGACCCTAATGATGGGTGGAAGTGCAGTATAGTTATGTCTATATCTCAATGTAAATCATACCATTCTTCTCTTCTGACATTCATTTGGTTTCAGGGACCTGGGCGGCCCCTTGCTTTATGTAATTTAAGTAATTTTAAGTAATTGCGGGACACATTTTACAAGAAGTCAATTTCAGTTTGCATGATGAATGGTGGAGGTGCTTTGTAATAAAGAGACAAGAGATTGAAACTGAGAGCTCAGAGGCAGCAAGGCGTAGAAAAATGAAATAGAAATGGGAAAATAATGAAGCTTTTGTTTCTTAGTGTCACTTCAAACTTTTGCATCACAGTCAAAATACATTAATTCACTCTAAAGAGCACTTGAAAATTAAACAGAACACATTTGCAGACAAAAGGGTGTCATTATTGATGAAAACAGGCATTCTAAGACTGCAAGTCTATTTCCCTTGTGAAGAACCAAGCTGTTCTGTGACAGTTAAATGTCTGATGACACAACGCCAGTCTGCAGGTGGCCTATAAGTATCTATTTAGCTTCACGATAAATGCCTGCATTCTGAATTAATATTGAACAATAATTACAGTATGTCACAATTAAGTTAATTGCATTTGTACTAAATGACTAATGGAACTCCACAATTAAATGCCCAGCATTTTTATGGTTCACAAAGCCACTGTAAATTCACTAGACCCTATAAAGCTGTGTTCCAGGCTCCAATCTCTTTCTGCTGGACCTATTCTTTGGTCATTGATAGTTAGATGACTGTCAAAGTAGTTCACATTCTACAATACGTCCACTCTAACAAATCCATCTGAATGTAGAGGGAAACCAGGAAGGCAGTTGTGACATCTTTCTTTAAGAAGATTATACATCCCAGGTGATTTATATGGACTCTACATGGAGTATATAGTCTAATCAGGGGACAGTTTTTAAAGGAAAGATTGAGGTAGATGACATTGGTCAAATCCATGCCGAAGCCCCACCAATTCTCATCATCATCCACAATTGTCTATTAATAGTCATGATCACAGTTGGCAGAAAATATTCTATTGTAAGTATTAGCTTTTCGAAAGTAATTTATAAAACTCTCAGATTTTCTTATGTAGCTCCTGTACCTTTTCAACCTTATTTCAAGTCTCCTGTGAAGTCGACAGCTTTCAACTCCTCTGAAGGTGTTTCTTTGATGGACTGGTTTGAAAGAGGCTCTGCTGCTCTACTCAGGCCTGTTGTCAGCACACTTTCCCGGGAATAAGTCCATTTGGCCTTCGATGAAGATTAAATCAATTATACCTCCTAAAATCAATGCCCAGTCCATGATGTAAGGCTTTGGGCTGAGTGTGTTATGTTGCCAGAATGTGGGCATGTCTCTGTCCTTTCACTTCATTGAGAGTTCCTATGTGAAGGTTTGTTGTGGGTATAAAGACACCAGACAGTTCATTATGTTCCTATGTGAAGGTTTGTTGTGGGTATAAAGACACCAGACAGTTCATTATGTTCCTATGTGAAGGTTTGTTGTGGGTATAAAGACACCAGACAGTTCATTATGTTCCTATGTGAAGGTTTGTTGTGGGTATAAAGACACCAGACAGTTCATTATGTTCCTATGTGAAGGTTTGTTGTGGGTATAAAGACACCAGACAGTTCATTATGTTCCTATGTGAAGGTTTGTTGTGGGTATAAAGACACCAGACAGTTCATTATGTTCCTATGTGAAGGTTTGTTGTGGGTATAAAGACACCAGACAGTTCATTATGTTCCTATGTGAAGGTTTGTTGTGGGTATAAAGACACCAGACAGTTCCTTTTTTTTATTTCACATTTATTTAACCAGGTAGGTTTTATTTCACCTTTATTTAACCAGGTAGGTTTTATTTCACCTTTATTTAACCAGGTAGGTTTTATTTCACCTTTATTTAACCAGGTAGGTTTTATTTCACCTTTATTTAACCAGGTAGGTTTTATTTCACCTTTATTTAACCAGGTAGGCCAGTTGAGAACAAGTTCTCATTTACAACTGTGACCTGGCCAAGACAAAGCAAAGTAGTGAGACAAAAACAACACAGAGTTACACAGTAAACAAACATAGTCAATAACACAATAGAACATCTATATACAGAGTGTAAATGTAGTGCAAAATGCAGTAAGGTTAGGAAGGTAGGACAATAAATAGACCATAGTGGTGACATAAATTACAGATTAGCATTAACACTGGAATGAAGGATGTGCAAATTATTATGTGCAAATAGAGATACTGGAGTGCAAAATGAGCTAAAATAATAAATATGGGGATGAGGTAGTAGTGTGGGCTATTTACAGAAGGGCTATATACAGGTGCAGTGATCGATAAGCAGCTTTGACAGCTGATGCTTAAAGTTATTGAGGGAGATGGTAGTCTCCAGCTTCAATGATTTTTGCAGTTCGTTCCAGTCATTGGCAGCAGAGAACTGGAAGGAATGGCGGCCAAAGGAGGTGTTGGCTTTGGGGGTGACCAGTGAGATATACCTGCTGGAGCGCATGCTACGGGTGGGTGTTGCTATGGTGACCAGTGAGCTGAGATAAGGCGGGGATTTACCTAATAAAGACTTATAGATGACCTGGAGCCAGTGGGTTAGGCGACAAATATATAATGAAGGCCAGCCAACGAGAGCATACAGGTCGCAGTGGTGGGTAGTATATGGGGCTTTGGTAACAAAACGGATGGCACTGTGATAGATTACATCCAATTTGCTGAGCAGAGTGTTGGAGGCTAATTTGTAAATGACATCGCCGAAGTCAAGGATCGGTAGGATAGTCAGTTTTACAAGGGCATGTTTGGCAGCATGAGTGAAGGAGGCTTTGTTGCGAAATAGGAAGCCGATTCTGGATTTAATTTTGGATTGGAGATGGTTGATGTGAGTCTGGAAGTTTACAGTCTAACCAGACACCTAGGTATTTGTAGGTGTCCACGTATTCTAAGTCGGACCCGTCGAGAGTAGTGATGATAGTCCGGTGGGCCGGTGCGGGCAGAGTTCGATAGAAAAGCATGCATTTAGTTTTACTAGCATTTAAGAGCAGTTGGAGGCAACGGAAGGAGTGTTGTAGAGCATTGAAGCTTGTTTGAAGGTTAGTAAACACAGTGTCCAAAGAGGGGCTCGATGTATACAGAATGGTGTCGTCTGCGTAGAGATGGATCAGAGAGTCACCAGCAGCGAGAGCGACATCGTTGATGTATATAGAGAAAAGGGTTGGCCCAAGAATTGAACCCTGTGGCACCCCATAGAAACTGCCAGAGGATCGGACAACAGGCCCTCCGATTTGACACACTGAACTGTGTCTGCGAAGTAGTTGGAGAACCAGGCAAGGCAGTCACTTGAGAAACCAAGGCTGTTGAGTCTGCCAATAAGAATGCGGTGATTGACAGAGTCGAAAGCCTTGGCCAGGTCGATGAAGACGGCTGCACAGTACTGTCTTTTATCGATGGCGATTATGATATCGTTCAGCACCCATGACCAGCTCGGAAACCAGATTGCATAGCAGAGAAGGTCCGGTGGGATTCGAAGTGGTCAGTGATCTGTTTGTTAACTTGGCTTTCGAAGACTTTAGAAAGGCAGGGCAGGATGGATATAGGTCTGTAACAGTACAGGGCAGGATGGATATAGGTCTATAAGAGTACAGGGCAGGATGGATATAGGTCTGTAACAGTACAGGGCAGGATGGATATAGGTCTATAACAGTACAGGGCAGGATGGATATAGGTCTGTAACAGTACAGGGCAGGATGGATATAGGTCTATAACAGTACAGGGCAGGATGGATACAGGTCTATAACAGTATGGTCTAGTGTTATCAGGCTTGCTGCTCCCCCTACTGTAATGGTGCTGCGGTGTATCAGGATAGATATAGGTCTGTAACAGTTTGGGTCTGTCATTACGTTTCATTACTCTATACATGATGATTTAGAGTTTTCCTTAATTTTAGCCAATCTTTTGTGATATTGGTATGTTTTTTATGTTTTTGTGATATTGGTATGTTTTTTATGTTTTTGTGATATTGGTATGTTTTTGTGATATTGGTATGTTTTTATGTTTTTGTGGTATTGGTATGTGTTTTATGTTTTTGTGATATTGGTATGTTTTTGTGATATTGGTATGTTTTTGTGATATTGGTATGTTTATGTGATATTGGTATGTTTATGTGATATTGGTATGTTTTTGTGATATTGGTATGTTTTTGTGATATTGGTATGTTTTTTATGTTTTTGTGGTATTGGTATGTTTTTTATGTTTTTGTGATATTGGTATGTTTTTGTGATATTGGTATGTTTTTGTGATATTGGTATGTTTATGTGATATTGGTATGTTTTTGTGATATTGGTATGTTTTTGTGATATTGGTATGTTTATGTGATATTGGTATGTTTTTTATGTTTTTGTGGTATTGGTATGTTTTTGTGATATTGGTATGTTTTTTATGTTTTTGTGGTATTGGTATGTTTTTTATGTTTTTGTGATATTAGTATGTTTTTGTGATATTGGTATGTTTTTGTGATATTGGTATGTTTGTGATATTGGTATGTATTTGTGATATTGGTATGTTTTTGTGATATTGGTATGTTTTTGTGGTATTGGTATGTTTTTGTGATATTGGTATGTTTTTTATGTTTTTGTGGTATTGGTATGTTTTTGTGATATTGGTATGTTTATGTGATATTGGTATGTTTTTGTGATATTGGTATGTTTTTGTGATATTGGTATGTTTATGTGATATTGGTATGTTTTTGTGATATTGGTATGTTTTTTATGTTTTTGTGGTATTGGTATGTTTTTTATGTTTTTGTGATATTGGTATGTTTTTGTGATATTGGTATGTTTTTGTGGTATTGGTATGTTTTTGTGATATTGGTATGTTTATGTGATATTGGTATGTTTTTGTGATATTGGTATGTTTTTTATGTTTTTGTGGTATTGGTATGTTTTTTATGTTTTTGTGATATTGGTATGTTTTTGTGATATTGGTATGTTTTTGTGGTATTGGTATGTTTTTTATGTTTTTGTGATATTGGTATGTTTTTGTGATATTGGTATGTTTTTGTGGTATTGGTATGTTTTTTATGTTTTTGTGATATTGGTATGTTTTTGTGATATTGGTATGTTTTTGTGGTATTGGTATGTTTTTTATGTTTTTGTGATATTGGTATGTTTTTGTGATATTGGTATGTTTTTGTGGTATTGGTATGTTTTTTATGTTTTTGTGATATTGGTATGTTTTTGTGATATTGGTATGTGTCACGGAATGGGGTTTGGAGAGACCAAGACGCAGCGCAGGGATAGTAGTTCGACATCGTTTATTTATTACTATGTAAATATACAAAAACGACACTGACGAACTACCAGACACAAAACCAAGGTAAATATACACAATCGACTAAACGTCACGTTCACCAAAAAAACACACGGAATGAACGGACGTAAAACAAAAGGCACACTTACTTCACCGTGACTGTGACATACATCGATATCGATATGATAACGACCCACACCAACGTGATGGACAGACTCCACATATATTGGATCCCTAATTAGAGACAATGCCGTGCAGCTGCCTCTAATTAGGGATCCAACCTAAACCCCACACAGAAACAGAAAAGAAAGACACTGTCAGACTCGGACCATAGCTACATAGAGAAGCAAATAGGCTTCTCTATGGCCAGAGCCTGACAGTACCCCCCCCCCAAGGCGCGGACTCCCGGACGGCAAAACCAAACAAAAACACAAAACAGGGGGGGTTAATGGGAGGGAAGACTAGTCCCTCGGGGGCGGTTCTGGCTCCGGTGAGTTTGACAGTTTTGCCCCATGCCCTTTTCTTATCACCGGGCCCGGACTGGGCACCGGTGGGGCAAACGGCTCCGGCCATGGAGCGGGGTAAACAACCGGACCCGGACTGGGCACCGGTGGGGCAAACGGCTCCGGCCATGGAGCGGGGAAAACAACCGGGCCCGGACTGGGCACCGGTGGGGTAAACTGCTCCGGCCATGGAGCGGGGAAAACAGCCGGGCCCGGACTGGGCACCGGTGGGGTAAACGGCTCCGGCCATGGAGCGGGGAAAACAACCGGGCCCGGACTGGGCCACGGTGGGGCAAACGGCTCCGGCCATGGAGCGGGGAAAGCAACCGGGCCCGGACTGGGCCCCGGTGGGACAAACGGCTCCGGCCATGGAGCTGGGCAAGAAACCGGACCCGGACTGGGCACGGGTGGGGCAAACGGCTCCGGCCATGGAGCTGGGAAAACAGCCGGGCCCGGACTGGGCACCGGTGGAGCGGACTGCTCCGGCACTGAGGCGGAGCAGGCGGCTGGGCCCGGACTGGGCACCGGTGGAGCGGACTGCTCCGGCACTGAGGCGGAGCAGGCGGCTGGACCCGGACTGGGTACCGGTGGAGCGGACTGCTCTGGCACTGAGGCGGAGCAGACGGCTGGACCCGGACAGGGTACCGGTGGAGCGGACTGCTCTGGCACTGAGGCGGAGCAGGCGGCTGGACCCGGACTGGGTACCGGTGGAGCGGACTGCTCTGGCACTGAGGAGGAGCAGGCGGCTGGACCCGGACTGGGTACCGGTGGAGCGGACTGCTCTGGCACTGAGGCGGAGCAGGCGGCTGGACCCGGATTGGGCACCGGTGGAGCGGACTGCTCTGGCACTGAGGCGGAGCAGGCGGCTGGACCCGGATTGGGCACCGGTGGAGCGGACTGCTCTGGCACTGAGGCGGAGCAGGCGGCTGGACCCGGATTGGGTACCGGTGGAGCGGACTGCTCTGGCCCTGGGGCGGAGCAGACGGCTGGTCCCGGAATGGGTACCGGTGGAGCGGACTGCTCTGGCACTGAGGCGGAGCAGGCGGCTGGACCCGGAATGGGCACCAGTGAACTGACCTTCGCAGGAGGTTCAGGGGCGCTGACCTTCGCAGGAGGTTGCGAGGCGCTGACCCTCGCAGGAGGTTGAGAGGCGCTGACCTTCGCAGGAGGTTGAGAGGCGCTGACCTTCGCAGGAGGTTGAGAGGCGCTGACCTTCGCAGGAGGTTGAGAGGCGCTGACCTTCGCAGGAGGTTGAGAGGCGCTGACCTTCGCAGGAGGTTGAGAGGCGCTGACCTTCGCAGGAGGTTGAGAGGCGCTGACCTTCGCAGGAGGTTGAGAGGCGCTGACCCTCGCTGGAGGTTCAGGGGCGCTGACCCTCGCTGGAGGTTCAGGGACGCTGACCTTCGCTGGAGGTTGAGAGGCGCTGACCTTCGCTGGAGGTTGAGAGGCGCTGACCTTCGCTGGAGGTTGAGAGGCGCTGACCTTCGCTGGAGGTTGAGAGGCGCTGACCTTCGCTGGAGGTTGAGAGGCGCTGACCTTCGCTGGAGGTTCAGAGGCGCTGACCTTCGCTGGAGGTTGAGAGGCGCTGACCTTCGCAGGAGGTTGAGAGGCGCTGACCTTCGCAGGAGGTTGAGAGGCGCTGACCTTCGCAGGAGGTTGAGAGGCGCTGACCTTCGCAGGAGGTTGAGAGGCGCTGACCTTCGCAGGAGGTTGAGAGGCGCTGACCTTCGCAGGAGGTTGAGAGGCGCTGACCTTCGCAGGAGGTTGAGAGGCGCTGACCTTCGCAGGAGGTTGAGAGGCGCTGACCTTCGCAGGAGGTTGAGAGGCGCTGACCTTCGCAGGAGGTTGAGAGGCGCTGACCTTCGCTGGAGGTTGAGAGGCGCTGACCTTCGCTGGAGGTTGAGAGGCGCTGACCTTCGCTGGAGGTTGAGAGGCGCTGACCCTCGCTGGAGGTTGAGAGGCGCTGACCCTCGCTGGAGGTTGAGAGGCGCTGACCCTCGCTGGAGGTTGAGAGGCGCTGACCCTCGCTGGAGGTTGAGAGGCGCTGACCCTCGCTGGAGGTTGAGAGGCGCTGACCCTCGCTGGAGGTTGAGAGGCGCTGACCCTCGCTGGAGGTTGAGAGGCGCTGACCCTCGCTGGAGGTTGAGAGGCGCTGACCCTCGCTGGAGGTTGAGAGGCGCTGACCCTCGCTGGAGGTTGAGAGGCGCTGACCCTCGCAGGAGGTTGAGAGGCGCTGACCTTCGCTGGAGGTTGAGAGGCGCTGACCTTCGCTGGAGGTTGAGAGGCGCTGACCTTCGCTGGAGGTTGAGAGGCGCTGACCTTCGCTGGAGGTTGAGAGGCGCTGACCTTCGCAGGAGGCTTAGAGGCGCTGACCTTCGCAGGAGGCTTAGGGTGGCTGACCCTCGCTGGAGGCTCAGGGTGGCTGACCCTCGCTGGAGGCTCAGGGTGGGGAGCCGGCACGGGTCGTACCGGACTGGGAAGGCGCACCGGAGGTCGAATGCGTGGAGCTGGCACGGGACGCACCTGGCTAGACGCACGCACTGGAGGTTGGGTGCGGGGAGTCGGGCAGAGGTCCGGACCCGGACTGGACATCGGTGAAGCGGATTGCTCTGGCCTGGAAGGGGAGTATCTGACCGGACCTGGACTGGTCCACTCCGCCATCTCCCTCTCGACCTCCTCCTCTATCTCCACCAATTCCCTCAGAACCTCCCCAAAATGCTCCTCCAGCTCTTCCTCCTGCTCCTTGCTCTGAGCCCCCCATTGGTACCTGGGTCTCCCCATGGTCCACATGGGGAGTGGAGTTGGCTCCTCCAGGAGCCCCCACGGGTGAGGGAACCGAAGCATGTCCTCCTCCTCGTCCTCCTCTGACGAGTCCGACTCGAACCCTCCGAGGAGTTCGGTGTTGGTAAACCGACGCGGGGCTATCTCGCTCTCCGTCTCTCCCCATTTGCGCTGCTTGGTCTCGTATTGGTGGGTCGTTCTGTCACGGAATGGGGTTTGGAGAGACCAAGACGCAGCGCAGGGATAGTAGTTCGACATCGTTTATTTATTACTATGTAAATATACAAAAACGACACTGACGAACTACCAGACACAAAACCAAGGTAAATATACACAATCGACTAAACGTCACGTTCACCAAAAAAACACACGGAATGAACGGACGTAAAACAAAAGGCACACTTACTTCACCGTGACTGCGACATACATCGATATCGATATGATAACGACCCACACCAACGTGATGGACAGACTCCACATATATTGGATCCCTAATTAGAGACAATGCCGTGCAGCTGCCTCTAATTAGGGATCCAACCTAAACCCCACACAGAAACAGAAAAGAAAGACACTGTCAGACTCGGACCATAGCTACATAGAGAAGCAAATAGGCTTCTCTATGGCCAGAGCCTGACAGTATGTTTTTGTGATATTGGTATGTTTTTGTGATATTGGTATGTTTATGTGATATTGGTATGTATTTGTGATATTGGTATGTTTTTGTGATATTGGTATGTTTTTGTGGTATTGGTATGTTTTTGTGGTATTGGTATGTTTTTTATGTTTTTGTGATATTGGTATGATTTTTATGTTTTTGTGATATTGGTATGTTTTTTATGTTTTTGTGATATTGGTATGTTTTTGTGATATTGGTATGTTTTTGTTGCTTCCATGTGTGATAAAACTACTTATCGATGTAACTATCAATCATTTATAGCCGTCCATGGATGATGCTGCATTTACACCCAAAGTATACTTTTGAGTGCACCATACTCAAGGAATGCCAGAGGCTTTCTGACCAGTTATATTTCAGTGTCTACGAAGACTAACTGCCACAAAATACATCTCCTCCTCCAACATTTGTTAGAGTGTCTCTTCAGTGTATTAGAGTTTTCTCTGTCTTTTAGATGGAAGTGATACCAGATCCGGATCCAGACGATGAAGGGACTAAAATAAGTGTAAGTTACTGCATGTACAGAATGTGTATGGTGTCCATATTAGGACATAAAATAAAACAACATGTATTTTTACATCAGCCGATGTCACAAAGTTCTTATACCGAAACCAAGACTAAAACCCCAAACAGCAAGCCATGCAGATGTAGAATATGGACTCCATAAGTATGGACACATAAAACCATCTCCATGTGTATGTTACTGTTGTTTCATTACATGGTTCTCTGTACTGCACCACTAGTCGTGTGGGTGTGATGTAGGTTGAACATCTCTATATCTCCCTACAGACGGTGAAGGTACAGGGACACGACATCTCCCACAAACTGCAGATCTCCCGGGTAGGGAAGAGTGACGAGGGCCTGTACGAGTGCAGAGTCACCAACGCCAACTACGGAGAGCTGCTGGAGTACAAGGTCCAGGCCTACCTGAAGGTGAACAGCACCCGGCCTCGCATTAGGCTGGCCAAGAAGACGTCCCCCCTGTCCCACCTGACAGCAGATAAAAAGCACCGCAAGACAGGCGCCACAGCAGCACAAGACAACATGAGCACCGACCTGAGGGTTCACTCTACCTCCAGCTCTCAGACGTCATCAGCCAAGACAATCAAACAGAGTTCAGGTGAGATAACGCTGCTGAGACTCTTCGGGTTCCGGTATGATGTTTCATGGAGTTTCAGTAAACTTAATCATCAGGCCATTTCTGCCTGTATTTCTGCCTGTATTTCTGCCTGTATGTTAGTCTGTCTGTTTGTCTGCTTGTCTCTTGTCTGTATGCCTGTATGTCCAGGCTGTAAAGATTTTCCCCATTGCCGTACCTGTAGACGATGGTAATAGTTTGCAGAGTAGGAATTCAGTGCATGGTGCCGTCTGCATTACGTGCCTGTGCAGAGAAGACCAATGTGTCAGGTCTTGTTACCTCACAGTTTGCATACATCGGTTTTGGCATTGTTGGTTTTTCAAAGCTCTTGGATCACTTAATTGAAATACAACAAATGTCCCAGAAGTGAGACGTGCATTTATATTTTTGTTCAGTATACTTTCATACCAACTTCCCAAAATGATCATACAACTTCAAACACACAGAAGATTGAATACCTCTGTGTCCTATCCGACATGCCTGAGTGTTGATCTACACTGAGAACGGGGAACATTTGTGAAATGGGTGAATGACACCTAGCTGAAGTGCCATCTGGTATCACCAAATCCCAGCAGGGATTTTATAAACAAATCAGACTGTTATGGTATTTTTTCAGTAGCCCACAGTCCCAGCTAGCGCCATCATGTAGGCAGATAGATGGCGTAAAGACAGCTCTCTCCTAATCTCAGTTTTTAATCTCTGGGAATTTAGTTAGCTTTGTGATGAACTTCTTTGTCTAAACTTGTTAGAAATTGAGAGTTCTTTCGGTTTCTGTCCACCCTCGCAAAACAAAACTCTCAGCCAAAGTCTGTTTAAAAACTGCCTCCACCCAATCCTGATAGGTCCATATAATCAGTGACGAAAACCCAAGGACCGGAACTACTGCAGCTCATTATCTCACGCATCCCATTAGGTCCTGGCAGATTCTTCGGTCTACATGCAGAACCTGCCCATAGGAGATTAGCTCTCTCCATATGATAGCAGCATAAGGCCTGGGTGATGCACCCTTCCTCGGGACTGTATTTTAAGGGAATTACTGTTATTACCCTAAATTATATCATACACACATCTATCTATCTATCTATCTATCTATCTATCTATCTATCTATCTATCTATCTATCTATCTATCTATCTATCTATCTATCTATCTATCTATCTATCTATCTATCTATCTATCTATCTATCTATCTATCTATCTATCTATCTATCTATCTATCTATCTATCTATCTATCTATCTATCTATCTATCTATCTATCTATCTATATAGTAGTGCTCATGTTTTATAATTATATATTCAATCAAGTTTGGTTGTGACAATTCATGTTTATTTAAAGCTTATAATGTGATACACTTTTTTAATATTTATCTAAGAATTACATTTAGGCTATATTCAGAGCTGTGAGAATGTTTTAAGGTGTAGCTAGAATGGATGCTGTGAGATGTTCACTGCAAATCATCTGCACAGTCTCCATTGGCAGTGCAGTAGCCCACTCTCCCGGGCTGTGAGCTGATTAATGATTCTCCATGCGGAGGATGTTGTGGTCTAGCGTGATTGCTGCTCTTCTGTGGCGCTCCTGTTCACTTGATCACCCCGGGCCAAATGAAATCTGGCAGGGAAGAACAGCGGGTCACAGGCCCAGTCTTTTCCTCCGGCTGATATTGAGCTGAGCCAAAATGTCCCCAGACAATCCTCCTGTTGGAACATTGCTGTGCTTGGTCTGACGGACAAATCCAGTAAATGTCACCATGATTTAGGGAATATTTCATTTTCCATTTCCTGAACGCTGCCTTGTTTCAGAGGATTACATTCTTGTTCTTTTTCAGTCTGACCAGGAACCAGAACAGGTTCTCCTGGTTTCTTTTAAGTTTGTGTGTTCCAGGGTGATTTAACATAACTATTTATTTTAACCTTTATTTAACTTGGCAAGTCAGTTAAGAACAAATTCTTATTTACAATGACGGCCTACCGGGGAACAGTGGGTTAACTGCCTTGTTCAGGGGCCAAAAGACAGATTATTTACCTTGTCAGCTCAGGGATTCGATAGAGCAACCTTTGGGTTACTGGCCCAACACCCTAACCACTAGGCTACCTGCCGCCCCTGAGCACTGGAGCATGTAGCATTGCTATTCACAATATCTCCCCATCTCTCCATAAAGTACTATAAATTCTGCATCATTAGTACAGAAATGCCTTGATGCCTTTTTCCTGTGCTTATCAATTCTAGGACAATGTTTGGTTAATTAGACTGCCAGGCTATTCAATATCAAACAGTTGTCAGACAGTGTGGGTTGCTCAAAATGCAGTGGAAACTGACTGCAGAACAGACAGCAGCATGACAAGTTCAGCCAATGGTAGCTGTCCATGTAAATCCTTTCAGTTCAGCCAATGATAGCTGTCCATGTAAATCCTTTCAGTTCAGCCAATGGTAGCTGTCCATGTAAATCCTTTCAGTTCAGCCAGTGGTAGCTGTCCATGTAAATCCTTTCAGTTCAGCCAATGATAGCTGTCCATGTAAATCCTTTCAGTTCAGCCAATGGTAGCTTTCCATGTAAATCCTTTCAGTTCAGCCAATGGTAGCTGTCCATGTAAATCCTTTCAGTTCAGCCAATGGTAGCTGTCCATGTAAATCCTTTCACGTCAGTTCAAAGGCCATTTGTACTTCCTTTTCTTCAGGGTAAAGATTCTATCCTCATTGTTTTGGGTGTTTGTTGTAGTGAGTGCTCATTTGAATACATTTAAATGGATTTACTCACATTTGGAAGCTAGAGGCATTTTCCTGCCTGGCAGACATATAATGCATACTCCATATGCCATATGCATATTTCTTTTCAGAATCAGATCATTCCATATGTGCACAATGTATATAATGTTTCAGACTAGTGGCATGACAGCTTTTGCAAATATTTCTCCTCAGCATTTCATAATTGTTAAAGATAACAACTGTGCCCATATTTTGTGTGAAAGTAGTGCATACTCTATATAACAACGGATGAATACCAACCTCACACCCAATGTACAGCTTTATAAGTACAAAATACATGCACCCCCTTTATTTGCACATCAAAACCATTACAACACATGTAGTAACCAAAAAAGTGTTAAACAAATCAACATATATTTTATATTTGAGATTCTTCAAATAGCCATCATTTGCATTGATGACAGCTTTGCACACTCTTAGCTTCACCTGGAATGCTTTTCCATCAGTCTTGAAGGAGTTCCCATATATACAGTGGGGAGAACAAGTATTTGATACACTGCCGATTTTGCAGGTTTTCCTACTTACAAAGCATGTAGAAGTCTGTAATTTTTATCATAGGTACACTTCAACTGTGAGAGACGGAATCTAAAACAAAAATCCAGAAAATCACATTGTATGATATTTAAATAATAAATGTGCATTTTATTGCATGACATAAGTATTTGATCACCTACCAACCAGTAAGAATTCCGGCTCTCACAGACCTGTTAGTTTTTCTTTAAGAAGCCCTCCTGTTCTCCACTCATTACCTGTATTAACTGCACCTGTTTGAACTCGTTACCTGTATAAAAGACACCTGTCCACACACTCAATCAAACAGACTCCAACCTCTCCACAATGGCCAAGACCAGAGAGCTGTGTAAGGACATCTGGGATAAAATTGTAGACCTGCACAAGGCTGGGATGGGCTACAGGACAATAGGCAAGCAGCTTGGTGAGAAGGCAACAACTGTTGGCCGGTCATCTGCGTCGCTCCAGTGCCGGAGCAGTCCGCTCCACCGGTGCCCAGTCCGGGGCCGGTTGTCAGCCCCTCTCCAGGGTCGAGGGCTCCCGCACCAGGGTCCAGACAGGACTTGGTGACTGGCGGGAGTACTGAGGGGGGAACCACCGCGCCGGGGTCCGGACCGGATCGGGCGTGCAACGGAGAGGTAGGAGGGAGGCTACTCTCACAGCCTGTGCCACGCCCGGAACCGGAACCGGAGCCCCCACCAGCAACCACCTCAGTACCCCGCCATGTCCCCCCTAGTTTTGGACATTTTTTCTTTTCAGGAGAGGGGGGACTGTATGTGTGCGGTCGGGAGTCCGCACCTTAGGGGGGGGGTACTGTGAGGGCTTGGTTGTGGTAAGGCCTCTTACTCCCACCTAGGGGAGGAGAGAGGCACACAACCAAGCTCTCACACATTATTAGGGAGATGATCATCCCCAATCAGAGACAGCTGTATAGCGTTGTCTCTGATTGGGGATAGTATTTAGACTCCACACACAGCCACCTGTGTGTGGATCATTGTTCTTTTGTGTTTGTCTGCACTGCCTGCAGCTTCCAAAGTAAGTCACTGTGTTTTTGTTTGTAATAGTTTTCGTTTGTTCTCTCCTTTGTTATTTTCGTGCTTCGTGATTACACCTCCGAAAATAAAAAGGATGACACTTCACCAGCGCTCCGTCTATAGTCCCTTATATCCGACGCACCGTGACAGAATGATCCACCCTGGGACGCAACGGGGGATTACATTAGGAGATATCCTCCTCGGTATGGGGAAAATTACCGAGGAGGAACATTCCTATTATCGCTCGGTGGAGGAAGGCTGGGGTCCGGAGCAGCCGAGGCGCCGGAGACGGAGGACACGTCACCGGGCTAAAACTGAGGACCAGCCTGGAGCCCAGAAAAACCCCCAAACTGATTTTGGGGGGGGGCTATGGGGGTGGTCGGGGATCGAGGGAGAAGAGCCCCGACCACTGCACTCGTGGGGGTTCCAGGAGGAGCCCCTACAGCCATGGGAGCGGGAGTACATAGAGGAGTCGGAGGAAGACGACGACGATGTGCTTCTGTTCCCTCACTCGTGGGGGTTCCCGGAGGAACCCTCACAGGATGGGGATTGGCGGTGGAGTAGGCACGACAGGGACAGTCGTGCTCCAGCGCCAGTTCCCAGTCCGGTGCCTCCAGCGCCGGTCCAGAGTCGGAGGAGGAGGAAACCGACTCAGCGCACCAAACCATCGGTGCGCAACGCTAGCCCGGTGAGTCCCGTACCAGCTAAACGCACCAACCCAACAGTGCGTTTCCCCAGCCAGGTACAGCCCGCGCCTGCTCCACGCACCAGCCCCATGGTGCGTGTCTCCAGCCCGGAGCGACCCGTGCCAGCTAGACGCACCGACCCAACGGTGTGTTTCCTCAGCCAGGTACAGCCCGTTCCAGCTACTCGCACCAGACCAGTGGTGCGTTCCCCCAGCCCGGTACGGTCTGTGCCTGCTCCTCGCACCCAACCTATGGTGCGTTTCCCCAGCCCGGCGCGACCCGAGCCAGCTCAACGCACCGACCCAACGGTGCGTTTCCCCAGCCAGGTACAGCCCGTTCCAGCTACTCGCACCAGACCAGTGGTGCGTTCCCCCAGCCCGGTACGGTCTGTGCCTACTCCTCGCACCCAACCTATGGTGCGTATCTCCAGCCCGGTGCGACCCGTGCCAGCTCCTCGCACCAGACCTATGGTGCGTGTCCCCAGTCCAGTACGCCCCGTGCCTACCCCTCGCACGGAGGCTACCGCGACGGTCGCCACCACAGGGCTGGAAACCCTCTCTGCGTCGGTGCCCAGGGTGGGCACGACGTTCAGCCCCGCTGTGGAGCAGGAGCTCCATAGTGTGTCGGTGCCCAGTCTGGGGCCGACAGCCAGCCCAACCACAGGGCTGGAAACCCTCTCCGCGTCGGTGCCCAGGGTGGGCACGACGTTCAGTCCCGCTGTGGAGCAGGAGCTCCATAGCGCGTCGGTGCCCAGTCTGGGGCCGACAGTCAGCCCAACCAGAGGGCTGGAAACCATCTCTGCGTCGGTGCCCAGGGTGGGCACGACGTTCAGCCCCGCTGTGGAGCAGGAGCTCCATAGCACGTCGGTGCCCAGTCTGGGGCCGACAGCCAGCCCAACCAGAGGGCTGGAAACCATCTCTGCGTCGATGCCCAGGGTGGGCACGACGTTCAGCCCCGCTGTGGAGCAGGAGCTCCATAGCGCGTCGGTGCCCAGTCTGGGGCCGACAGCCAGCCCAACCAGAGGGTTGGGAACCATCTCTGCGTCGGTGCCCAGGGTGGGCACGACGTTCAGTCCCGCTGTGGAGCAGGAGCTCCATAGCGTGTCGGTGCCCAGTCTGGGGCCGACAGCCAGACCAGCTGCAGGGCTGAAGACCACCTCTGCGTCGGTGCCCAGGGTGGGCACGGCATCCAGCCTGAGGTCTCCGGAGAAGGTCAGCAGCCCGAGGCCTCCTGTGACGGTCAGTAGCCTGAAGTCTCCTGTAAAGGTCAGCAGCCTGAGGCCTCCTGTGAAGGTCAGCAGCCTGAGGCCTCCTGTGAAGGTCAGCAGCCCGAGGTCCCCGGTGACGGTCAGCAGCCCGAGGTCCCCGGTGACGATCAGCAGCCCGAGGTCCCCGGTGACGGTCAGCAGCCCGAGGTCCCCGGTGACGGTCAGCAGCCCGAGGTCCCCGGTGACGGTCAGCAGCCCGAGGTCCCCGGTGACGGTCAGCAGCCCGAGGTCCCCGGTGACGGTCAGCAGCCCGAGGTCCCCGGCGACGGTCAGCAGCCCGAGGTCCCCGGCGACGGTCAGCAGCCCGAGGTCCCCGGTGACGGTCAGCAGCCCGAGGTCCCCGGTGACGGTCAGCAGCCCGAGGTCCCCGGCGACGGTCAGCAGCCCGAGGTCCCCGGCGACGGTCAGCAGCCCGAGGTCCCCGGCGAAGGTCAGCAGCCCGAGGTCCCCGACGAAGGTCAGCAGCCCGAGGTCCCCGGCGAAGGTCAGCAGCCCGAGGTCCCCGGGGAGGGTCAGCAGCCCGAGAGCTCCGGGGAAGGTGAGCAGACCTGAACCTCCACCGGTGCCCAGTCCGGGGCCGGTCGTCTGCGTCGCTCCAGTGCCGGAGCAGTCCGCTCCACCGGTGCCCAGTCCGGGGCCGGTCGTCCACGTCGCTCCAGCGCCGGAGCAGTCCACTCCACCGGTGCCCAGTCCGGGGCCGGTCATCTACGTCGCTCCAGTGACGGAGCAGTCCGCTCCACCGGTGCCCAGTCCGGGGCCGGTCGTCCACGTCGCTCCAGTGCCGGAGCAGTCCGCTCCACCGGTGCCCAGTCCGGGGCCGGTCGTCTACGTCGCTCCAGTGCCGGAGCAATCCGCTCCACCGGTGCCCAGTCCGGGGCCGGTCGTCTACGTCGCTCCAGAGACGGAGCAGTCCGCTCCACCGGTGCCCAGTCCGGGGCCGGTCATCTGCGTCGCTCCAGTGCCGGAGCAGTCCGCTCCACCGGTGCCCAGTCCGGGGCCGGTTGTCAGCCCCTCTCCAGGGTCGAGGGCTCCCGCACCAGGGTCCAGACAGGACTTGGTGACTGGCGGGAGTACTGAGGGGGGAACCACCGCGCCGGGGTCCGGACCGGATCGGGCGTGCAACGGAGAGGTAGGAGGGAGGCTACTCTCACAGCCTGTGCCACGCCCGGAACCGGAACCGGAGCCCCCACCAGCAACCACCTCAGTACCCCGCCATGTCCCCCCTAGTTTTGGACATTTTTTCTTTTCAGGAGAGGGGGGACTGTATGTGTGCGGTCGGGAGTCCGCACCTTAGGGGGGGGGTACTGTGAGGGCTTGGTTGTGGTAAGGCCTCTTACTCCCACCTAGGGGAGGAGAGAGGCACACAACCAAGCTCTCACACATTATTAGGGAGATGATCATCCCCAATCAGAGACAGCTGTATAGCGTTGTCTCTGATTGGGGATAGTATTTAGACTCCACACACAGCCACCTGTGTGTGGATCATTGTTCTTTTGTGTTTGTCTGCACTGCCTGCAGCTTCCAAAGTAAGTCACTGTGTTTTTGTTTGTAATAGTTTTCGTTTGTTCTCTCCTTTGTTATTTTCGTGCTTCGTGATTACACCTCCGAAAATAAAAAGGATGACACTTCACCAGCGCTCCGTCTATAGTCCCTTATATCCGACGCACCGTGACAATTAGAAAATGGAAGAAGTTCAAGATGACGGTCAATCTCCCTCGGTCTGGGGCACCATGCAAGATCTCACCTCGTGGGGCATCAATGATCATGAGGAAGGTGAGGGATCAGCCCAGAACTACACGGCAGGACCTGGTCAATGACCTGAAGAGAGCTGGGACCACAGTCTCAAAGAAAACCATTAGTAACACACTACGCCGTCATGGATTAAAATCCTGCAGCGCACGCAAGGTCCCCCTGCTCAAGCCAGCGCATGTCCAGGCCCGCCTGAAGTTTGCCAATGACCATCTGGATGATCCAGAGGAGGAATGGGAGAAGGTCATGTGGTCTGATGAGACAAAAATAGAGCTTTTTGGTCTAAACTCCACTCGCCGTGTTTGGAGGAAGAAGAAGGATGAGTACAACCCCAAGAACACCATCCCAACCGTGAAACATGGAGGTGGAAACATCATTCTTTGGGGATGCTTTTCTGCAAAGGGGACAGGACGACTGCACCGTATTGAGGGGAGGATGGATGGGGCCATGTATCGCGAGATCTTGGCCAACAACCTCTTTCCCTCAGTAAGAGCATTGAAGATGGGTCGTGGCTGGGTCTTCCAGCATGACAACGACCCGAAACACACAGCCAGGGCAACTAAGGAGTGGCTCCGTAAGAAGCATCTCAAGGTCCTGGAGTGGCCTAGCCAGTCTCCAGACCTGAACCCAATAGAAAATCTTTGGAGGGAGCTGAAAGTCTGTATTGCCCAGCGACAGCCCCGAAACCTGAAGGATCTGGATGGAGGAGTGGGCCAAAATCCCTGCTGCAGTGTGTGCAAACCTGGTCAAGAAGTATAGAAACGTATGATCTCTGTAATTGCAAACAAAGGTTTCTGTACCAAATATTAAGTTCTGCTTTTCTGATGTATCAAATACTTATGTCATGCAATAAAATGCAAATTAATTACTTAAAAATCATACAATGTGATTTTCTGGATTTTTGTTTTAGATTCCGTCACTCACAGTTGAAGAGTACCTATGATAAAAATGACAGACTTCTACATGCTTTGTAAGTGGGAAAACCTGCAAAATCGGCAGTGTATCAAATACTTGTTCTCCCCACTGTATATACAGACCTGAATGAATAAATAAGTCCTGAGTGAATGACTGATTACAGACCAGAGTTACTCACGGATGGATGCATAATTGTTAAACTAGGTCCTAGCACCCCAACAGTTCCAGGTCTATGTTGCCGACAGCACGGCACCCCGGTGAGGCATTAAATAGTCTAATAGCCGCTGGCAGGAAGGACCTCCTGTAGCGCTCTCTGGCACACCGTGGTGGGATCAGTCTGTGACTGAAGGTGCTCCTCTGCGTCATAACCATGGCATGCAGAGGGTGGGTGACGTTGTCCATGATGGCCAGCAGTTTGGCCATATGCTGAGCACTTGTTGTAAGATTTTCCTTCACTGAGGTCCGACTCATCCCAAACCATCTAAATGTGGTTGAGGTTGGAACCAAAAATTTGGACTCCAGACCAAAGGACAGATTTCCACTGGTCTAATGTCCATTGCTCGTGTTTCTTGGACCAAGCAAGTCTCTTCTTCTTATTGGTGTCCTTTAGTAGTGGTTTCTTTGCAGCAATTCAACCATGAAGTTCTGATTCACACAGTCTCCTCTGAACAGTTGATGTTAAGATGTGTCTGTTACTTGAACTCTGTGAAGCATTTATTTGGGCTGCAATCTGAGGCTGGTAACTCTAATGAACTTATCCTCTGCAGCAGAGGGAACTCTGGGTCTTCCATTCCTGTGGCGGTCCTCATGTAGCTGGTAGAGAGAATGCCAATAGTGTGCAAAGCTGTCATCAAGGCAAAGGGTGGCTACTTTGAAGAATCTCAAATATAAAATATATTTTGATTTGTTTAAAACTTTTTTGGTTACTATATGTTTCCATATGTGTTGTGTCATAGTTTTGATGTCTTCACTTTTATTCTACAATGTAAAAATAGTGTAAATAAAGAAATACCCTTGAATGAGTAATATTCCAAACCTTTGACAGGGGGTGTACATTACCAAAATAAGTGTTTTTATCAGGGATAAAAAATAAGTGAAAGATAAGCATGTATGTCTTTTTTCACAGGATAGCTACAAGCTGTATGTCTTGACCGTATGTATTTTTTCACAGGTACGAGGATAGCTACAAGCTTTGGATTTTCCATCCTGATTCTTGGCTGTGGCTTTATGAGGGATTCCTTGCTATAGTTTCAAGCACTGACTTTTCCTCCCATTATCACTCCCTCTTCTCGAAGCAAGGTGAAAATGGCCTGTTATTACCACCAAGCGGACGACACAGTTGGCCCTAATTTTCCACTACTCTGCACCCAATGCATTCTTATTACCCATTGTACACAAGAGGCACCTTCTCAAAGACCAGCGGCGGGATTACCTGTTGTGCTGACGTTTCTTCAACGCTCCCAACAATCGAAACAAAATGGAAACTGACATTGTCTCCTTGGAACAGCTTTCACAGACCTTTATGTTGGAATAGCTTTCACAGACCTTTATGTTGGAATAGCTTTCACAGACCTTTATGTTGGAATAGCTTTCACAGACCTTTATGTTGGAATAGCTTTCACAGACCTTTATTTTGGAATAGCTTTCACAGACCTTTATGTTGGAATAGCTTTCACAGACCTTTATTTTGGAATAGCTTTCAAAGACCTTTATGTTGGAATAGCTTTCACAGACCTTTATGTTGGAATAGCTTTCACAGACCTTTATGTTGGAATAGCTTTCACAGACCTTTATTTTGGAATAGCTTTCACAGACCTTTATGTTGGAATAGCTTTCACAGACCTTTATGTTGGAATAGCTTTCACAGACCTTTATGTTGGAATAGCTTTCACAGACCTTTATGTTGGAATAGCTTTCACAGACCTTTATGTTGGAATAGCTTTCACAGACCTTTATGTTGGAATAGCTTTCACAGACCTTTATGTTGGAATAGCTTTCACAGACCTTTATTTTGGTTTCCTGCAGTGCATCTAATGTGGAATTGCTTAAAGTAAAACAAAATCTATATTTGTGTAATATATCATATGAGTTTTTATAATTGTTTTACACCTGGAACTGTGTATAGCTTACATTCCCTCTGTTTTCACTGTTATGAAACTACATAGTGTAGTTATTCATGCTCCTCCCAAACAGGAAGTAGAGGCCTAGTTGGATTGCTACATGATTTATTTTATCATCCATATATGTTTAACCTGCAGTTTGTTTATAATAATTCTACTTCTCCATCCCTTATCATTTCCTGTTATGATTCATGAACATGTCGTTGCTCATATGTGACCGTGTCAGCAGATCGTTGATTTAAATTGGGCTGCACTAATATTGTACAAATCCATTAATAGATGGCATTCTTCACGTACAGTACATCTCTCATATTTAGATGTTCTCCATCACTGATAAAAAGACTGAGTATCTACAGTAGATACTGTGTTATCTTTATGTAAAGAAGATATGTTATACCATTTCATATCTAGAGTTTCTTATCTGTAACACAAACACGAGGAAACAGTCTATAGGTCTTGTGATTAAGGAAATGGTTTTAAATGACTCTCACTCTTATCCCTTCACAATGTTCATTGACACAACGCTTTGACAATCCGACCTCTTGATTCAGAACCCGTTAGCAGACGTCATGGATTATACCGTTATACAAAACTGTTATGAGAAATATGAGCTGTCTAAATGTCTCTCTGCATTGTTCCATAGACATTCACCACTTTGAATCATTTCCATTAGCTAAATGGATGCACAGATATTATGTAGCGTTATTATTAAGTACGGTGACCACTGGACATATTCCCCCATAGCTACAGATGATGGATCTTAATTTGAGCCAGTTTACTACAGCAGGAAAATAATCCTTCAGCAACAGGAAATTTGAATAATTATGTGTATTATAGATAATGGACATTTTCTAAATGTAAATTATAAATTTCAGAAGCTTTTTTAAACGTCAAATACACTACAGGTTGTATGTTCTCCTGCTACAGGGTGATCACATTAAGATCCTACATCTGTACTGTATGATTGGGTGGAATTGTTAATTGATGCCGTAACAGTGCTTCAGATCTGCCATTCAGTTGAGTTGAAGAAGGTATCCAAAGACTGAAGACAGTCTCCATTGTAAAATGTATCATGCAACCAAAGACAGTGGCTATGGCCGTATAATATGGCGTTCACCAACATCAATCTCTTTGCTTATACTGTTGCCTAGTGCTTTCACATATTGTTCCAATTTATTTCCAATCTTTTCACGGTCTCAGAAGGAGGCGGTAAACGCAGATTCACAAAGTACCATCTGTCTATTTATACTAATCCTGTTTAAAATAACAGCCTTTTTATTGGTAATTATAGGTATTGTACATATAAACCAGGGGCCGTAAAGAAGCACCATTTTGCTAAAGCTTTCAATAGGCTTTTTCCACAGTAAACATAGTCTTCAGTCTGCTGTACCCAGCACTGCTGAGATCAGGGAGAGGCTTTAAACTAGGGTTCCCAAACTGAGTTTTGACCCAGCACTACACAGCTGATTCAAATAATCAACTAATCATCAAGCTTTGATCATCTGAAAGCTGTGTAGTGCTAGGGAGTCTGGGAAACGCTGATCTAAACCTGTGGAGTTAGCTGACAGAGCATACCGCAGGATCCAAAAGAGACATATCCTCATCAGCAAGTCTTGTCAGGGTACAATATGTGTGGGCAATATATTTAATCTGCACTGTTCCAGTGGTGCCAGGATGAGAACAGTCAGTCAGTCAAGAGCTGTGTTATGCTGCTCAACCTCAAATCAATATTAGGATAAAGCCCATTGAGTAAATGTAATTCCCTAACTATTTAAATGAATCCTAAATGTTCAGGTCCCGGAAAACATGCACGGTTGTGTACTGTCATCCATTTCGTGTGATGTTACGTCATGCAAAAACATTTAATAATGTTCTACAATTCAGATGATATGTTACGAATTTGTAAGTGCTTAATTAAGATCCCGAACTTTAAATTAATGGCTTCAGTTTGTCAAATCCCTGTATAAAATGTAAATAAAAAAATCTGTAAAACTTGTAAAGTAAATAATCAGCGTGTAACTTTTTTTAAAGCAGAGACAAGTGATGTTCTGTTTATGTAACAATTTTGTCATTTATCATTTTCAAGTGCTAACAACAGGAAATGGAATTACGCAAACCTTTATTGACAGTTGGATTCACCATCAGTTACGGAGGACCTCTTCAAATGGCAACTCACCTGTTGCAGGGCCTACAGTATTTCAACTACAATGGAACCACTTCAGAGTAATAGGGGTCAAGCAAAGTGAATATATATATCATTTGAAGGATTGACAACAGAGAAATGTATTAAGGTAACGTCTGACAATTGTGGTGGTTTACAAGCAACAAGGTCTCAGCCATTAAACAAGATACGGGTAATTCCACATGAAGGGATGTTCCACTTTAAAATGTTTGCCAAACAAAATCCAATTGATATCAAAATGTAAGAAACCATACAACGGTATGCACAATGACTACTTTTAACAATTTACACAGAAAACTTGACCTTAACACATTTACTTGAAGAACAGTGCTGATGTAAAGTGTGTTTACAGAATGATGGTTTGTTCTGTCATCATTCTGTAACCAAACATTTTATCTGCGCTGTTCTTCAAGTAAATGTGCTTATGTCTAATTTTCATAATTTTTGGACAATTGAGTAGCACTATATATAAAATAAAGAACTTTGTTATTTTTTTATGATCCATTGTTTCAGCTCCACATCTATGTGTTGTTTCCTTATCATGATTCATCTCCATGCAGTCCTGTCTGTTGTTGAGCTGTTAAAAATGTTACCAATTGTAATTTTATTTTTATTTGTTAGTGTGTGAAGCTTCTGTACTGGAACACTGACACAGTTCTTTATTGTAATGATGATATCAGAATAATATTTAAATAAATCATTTTCACAGATGGGATTCAAACACTGCTTCCTCTGATTCCTCTGAGTCCATCTGTTAAGTCTGTAACATACTGTGACTTGACTACTAGAGTAGGTGGTGACTACTACAGTAGGTGGTGACTACTACAGTAGGTGGTGACTACTACAGTAGGTGGTGACTACTACAGTAGGTGGTGACTACTACAGTAGGTGGTGACTACTACAGTAGGTGGTGACTACTACAGTAGATTGTGACTACTACAGTATGTGGTGACTACTATAGTAGGTGGTGACTACTACAGTAGATTGTGACTACTACAGTAGGTGGTAACTACTACAGTAGATTTTGACTACTACAGTAGGTGGTGACTACTACAGTAGATTGTGACTACTACAGTAGATTGTGACTACTACAGTAGGTGGTGACTACTACAGTAGGTGGTGACTACTACAGTAGATTGTGACTACTACAGTAGATTGTGACTACTACAGTAGGTGGTGACTACTACAGTAGGTGGTGACTACTACAGTAGATTGTGACTACTATAGTAGATTGTGACTACTACAGTAGGTGGTGACTACTACAGTAGATTGTGACTACTACAGTAGATTGTGACTACTACAGTAGGTGGTGACTACTACAGAAGATTGTGACTACTACAGTAGGTGGTGACTACTACAGTAGGTGGTGACTACTACAGTAGGTGGTGACTACTATAGTAGGTGGTGACTACTACAGTAGATTGTGACTACTACAGTAGATTGTGACTACTACAGTAGGTGGTGACTACTACAGTAGGTGGTGACTACCACAGTAGATGGTGACTACTACAGTATGTGGTGACTACTACAGTAGGTGGTGACTACTACAGTAGATTGTGACTACTACAGTAGGTGGTGACTACTACAGTAGGTGGTGACTACTACAGTAGATTGTGACTACTATAGTAGATTGTGACTACTACAGTATGTGGTGACTACTACAGTAGATTGTGACTACTACAGTAGATTGTGACTACTACAGAAGATTGTGACTACTACAGTAGATTGTGACTACTACAGAAGATTGTGACTACTACAGTAGATTGTGACTACTACAGAAGATTGTGACTACTACAGTAGATTGTGACTACTACAGAAGATTGTGACTACTACAGTAGATTGTGACTACTACAGTAGGTGGTGACTACTACAGTAGATTGTGACTACTACAGTAGATTGTGACTACTACAGTAGGTGGTGACTACTACAGTAGATTGTGACTACTACAGTAGATTGTGACTACTACAGTAGGTGGTGACTACTACAGTAGGTGGTGACTACTACAGTAGATTGTGACTACTACAGTAGATTGTGACTACTACAGTAGGTGGTGACTACTACAGTAGATTGTGACTACTACAGTAGGTTGTGACTACTACAGTAGGTTGTGACTACTACAGTAGGTGGTGACTACTACAGTAGATTGTGACTACTACAGTAGATTGTGACTACTACAGTAGGTGGTGACTACTACAGTAGATTGTGACTACTACAGTAGGTGGTGACTACTACAGTAGATTGTGACTACTACAGTAGATTGTGACTACTACAGTAGGTGGTGACTACTACAGTAGGTGGTGACTACTACAGTAGGTTGTGACTACTACAGTAGGTTGTGACTACTACAGTAGATTGTGACTACTACAGTAGATTGTGACTACTACAGTAGGTGGTGACTACTACAGTAGATTGTGACTACTACAGTACGTGGTGACTACTACAGTAGATTGTGACTACTACAGTAGATTGTGACTACTACAGTAGTTGGTGACTACTACAGTAGATTGTGACTACTACAGTAGATTGTGACTATTACAGTAGATTGTGACTACTACAGTAGGTGGTGACTACTACAGTAGGTGATGACTACTATAGTAGGTGGTGACTACTACAGTAGTTTGTGACTACTACAGTAGGTGGTGACTACTACAGTAGATTGTGACTACTACAGTAGATTGTGACTACTACAGTAGGTGGTGACTACTACAGTAGGTGTTGACTACTATAGTAGGTGGTGACTACTACAGTAGATTGTGACTACTACAGTAGGTGGTGACTACTAAAGTAGATTGTGACTACTACAGTAGATTGTGACTACTACAGTAGGTGGTGACTACTACAGTAGATTGTGACTACTACAGTAGGTGGTGACTACTACAGTAGATTGTGACTACTATAGTAGATTGTGACTACTACAGTAGGTGGTGACTACTACAGTAGGTGGTGACTACTACAGTAGATTGTGACTACTACAGTAGATTGTGACTACTATAGTAGGTGGTGACTACTACAGTAGATTGTGACTACTACAGTAGATTGTGACTACTACATTATATTGTGACTACTACAGTAGGTGGTGACTACTACATTGTGACTACTACAGTAGATTGTGACTACTACAGTAGATTGTGACTACTACAGTAGGTGGTGACTACTACAGTAGATTGTGACTACTACAGTAGATTGTAACTACGACAGTAGGTGGTGACTACTACAGTAGATTGTGACTACTACAGTAGGTTGTGACTACTACAGTAGGTGGTGACTACTACAGTAGATTGTGACTACTACAGTAGATTGTGACTACTACAGTAGGTGGTGACTACTACAGTAGATTGTGACTACTACAGTAGGTGGTGACTACTACAGTAGATTGTGACTACTACAGTAGATTGTGACTACTACAGTAGGTGGTGACTACTACAGTAGGTGTTGACTACTATAGTAGGTGGTGACTACTACAGTAGATTGTGACTACTATAGTAGGTGGTGACTACTACAGTAGATAGTGACTACTACAGTAGATTGTGACTACTACATTATATTGTGACTACTACAGTAGGTGGTCACTACTACATTGTGACTACTACAGTAGATTGTGACTACTACAGTAGATTGTGACTACTACAGTAGGTGGTGACTACTACAGTAGATTGTGACTACTACAGTAGATTGTAACTACGACAGTAGGTGGTGACTACTACAGTAGATTGTGACTACTACAGTAGGTTGTGACTACTACAGTAGGTGGTGACTACTACAGTAGATTGTGACTACTACAGTAGATTGTGACTACTACAGTAGGTGGTGACTACTACAGTAGATTGTGACTACTACAGTAGGTGGTGACTACTACAGTAGATTGTGACTACTACAGTAGATTGTGACTACTACAGTAGGTGGTGACTACTACAGTAGGTGTTGACTACTATAGTAGGTGGTGACTACTACAGTAGATTGTGACTACTACAGTAGGTGGTGACTACTACAGTAGATTGTGACTACTACAGTAGATTGTGACTACTACAGTAGGTGGTGACTACTACAGTAGGTGGTGACTACTACAGTAGATTGTGACTACTACAGTAGATTGTGACTACTACAGTAGGTGGTGACTACTACAGTAGATTGTGACTACTACAGTAGGTGGTGACTACTACAGTAGATTGTGACTACTACAGTAGGTGGTGACTACTACAGTAGATTGTGACTACTACAGTAGATTGTGACTACTACAGTAGGTGTGACTACTACAGTAGGTTGTGACTACTACAGTAGGTGTTGACTACTATAGTAGGTGGTGACTACTACAGTAGATTGTGACTACTACAGTAGGTGGTGACTACTACAGTAGGTGGTGACTACTACAGTAGATTGTGACTACTACAGTAGATTGTGACTACTACAGTAGGTGGTGACTACTACAGTAGGTGTTGACTACTATAGTAGGTGGTGACTACTACAGTAGATTGTGACTACTACAGTAGGTGGTGACTACTACAGTAGATTGTGACTACTACAGTAGATTGTGACTACTACAGTAGGTGGTGACTACTACAGTAGATTGTGACTACTACAGTAGGTGGTGACTACTACAGTAGATTGTGACTACTACAGTAGGTGGTGACTACTACAGTAGGTGTTGACTACTATAGTAGGTGGTGACTACTACAGTAGATTGTGACTACTACAGTAGGTGGTGACTACTACAGTAGATTGTGACTACTACAGTAGATTGTGACTACTACAGTAGGTGGTGACTACTACAGTAGGTGGTGACTACTACAGTAGGTGTTGACTACTATAGTAGGTGGTGACTACTACAGTAGATTGTGACTACTACAGTAGGTGGTGACTACTACAGTAGATTGTGACTACTACAGTAGATTGTGACTACTACAGTAGGTGGTGACTACTACAGTAGGTGGTGACTACTACAGTTGGTGGTGACTACTACAGTAGGTGGTGACTACTACAGTAGATTGTGACTACTACAGTAGGTGGTGACTACTACAGTAGGTGGTGACTACTACAGTTGGTGGTGACTACTACAGTAGGTGGTGACTACTACAGTAGATTGTGACTACTACAGTAGGTGGTGACTACTACAGTAGATTGTGACTACATTGGATGCTGTTCACTGTGCGATCATAGTGTGACACACAATGAATTCAAAATTAGTTGCATATATTGCCTCACAACACCATCTGTGGCATTGTTACCATCTGTGGCATTGTTACCATCTGTGGCATTGTTACCATCTGTGGCATTGTTACCATCTGTGGCATTGTTACCATTAGTTTCTACTGTAGGATACACAATCTTTTTGCGCAAGTTGCGATGTTCATGAGAATGTCCTAATATGGACACCATACTTACATTTGTTTGATATAATTTATCTATCTGGAATTACAGTATGCAAGTTTGTATCGTAGGAAGGTAATTGAGTTAATAGTTTGTGTTCATCTCTGTATCGTAGGAAGGTAATTATTTAAAAAAGTATGAACATGTATTTTTATTTAAATAATTTAAACTTTATTTTGACAGTGAAAACAGACTGAGACCTAGATCTCTTTCACGGCTGTTTCCTGTGTAAACATGTTAACATGTACAATTTAGACACACAGACAGACATTTTGGAGAAGAAAGATCTCAAAACATACAAAACAGAGAAACATTTTAAGAAAACAAAGAATAACAAACACAGATAACATCATATTGATCCTCCATAATATTGTTGAAATGGACAAAGGGCACCACAGTGTCTAGCTTGAGGTGGGTCTGCAATTTGTTCCACAGAAAAGGTGCAAAGGAACTGAAGGCAGTTCTACCCAAATCTGTGTTACTGCAGGCGTCTCTAATGTAATCCATGACTGTGATCTGGTATTACAATTAGTATGTCTAGTGGAAATTAATGCTGAAATATATGGCGGGTGTTTTAAAAGGAGAGCTTTACAAATAAACAGAAGAGCATGTTTTTCTCTCCTCACAGACAGAGGGGCCCAACCCACATGTTGGTATAGAATACAGTGATGCGTTCTGAAACTATCCCCCCTGATAAACCTGAGTGGTATAGAATACAGTGATGTGTTCTGAAACTATCCCCCCTGATAAACCTGAGTGGTATAGAATACAGTGATGTGTTCTGAAACTATCCCCCCTGATAAACCTGAGTGGTATAGAATACAGTGATGTTTTCTGAAACTATCCCCCCTGATAAACCTGAGTGGTATAGAATACAGTGATGTGTTCTGAAACTATCCCCCCTGATAAACCTGAGTGGTATAGAATACAGTGATGTGTTCTGAAACTATCCCCCCTGATAAACCTGAGTGGTATAGAATACAGTGATGTGTTCTGAAACTATCCCCCCTGATAAACCTGAGTGGTATAGAATACAGTGATGTGTTCTGAAACTATCCCCCCTGATAAACCTGAGTGGTATAGAATACAGTGATGTTTTCTGAAACTATCCCCCCTGATAAACCTGAGCGGTATAGAATACAGTGATGTGTTCTGAAACTATCCCCCCTGATAAACCTGAGTGGTATAGAATACAGTGATGTGTTCTGAAACTATCCCCCCTGATAAACCTGAGCGGTATAGAATACAGTGATGTGTTCTGAAACTATCCCCCCTGATAAACCTGAGCGGTATAGAATACAGTGATGTGTTCTGAAACTATCCCCCCTGATAAACCTGAGCGGTATAGAATACAGTGATGTGTTCTGAAACTATCCCCCCTGATAAACCTGAGTGGTATAGAATACAGTGATGTTTTCTGAAACTATCCCCCCTGATAAACCTGAGTGGTATAGAATACAGTGATGTGTTCTGAAACTATCCCCCCTGATAAACCTGAGTGGTATAGAATACAGTGATGTGTTCTGAAACTATCCCCCCTGATAAACCTGAGTGGTATAGAATACAGTGATGTGTTCTGAAACTATCCCCCCTGATAAACCTGAGTGGTATAGAATACAGTGATGTGTTCTGAAACTATCCCCCCTGATAAACCTGAGTGGTATAGAATACAGTGATGTTTTCTGAAACTATCCCCCCTGATAAACCTGAGTGGTATAGAATACAGTGATGTGTTCTGAAACTATCCCCCCTGATAAACCTGAGTGGTATAGAATACAGTGATGTGTTCTGAAACTATCCCCCCTGATAAACCTGAGCGGTATAGAATACAGTGATGTGTTCTGAAACTATCCCCCCTGATAAACCTGAGCGGTATAGAATACAGTGATGTGTTCTGAAACTATCCCCCCTGATAAACCTGAGCGGTATAGAATACAGTGATGTGTTCTGAAACTATCCCCCCTGATAAACCTGAGTGGTATAGAATATAGTGATGTGTTCTGAAACTATCCCCCCTGATAAACCTGAGCGGTATAGAATACAGCGATGTGTTCTGAAACTATCCCCCCTGATAAACCTGAGTGGTATAGAATACAGCGATGTGTTCTGAAACTATCCCCCCTGATAAACCTGAGTGGTATAGAATACAGCGATGTGTTCTGAAACTATCCCCCCTGATAAACCTGAGTGGTATAGAATACAGCGATGTGTTCTGAAACTATCCCCCCTGATAAACCTGAGTGGTATAGAATACAGCGATGTGTTCTGAAACTATCCCCCCTGATAAACCTGAGTGGTATAGAATACAGCGATGTGTTCTGAAACTATCCCCCCTGATAAACCTGAGTGGTATAGAATACAGTGATGTGTTCTGAAACTATCCCCCCTGATAAACCTGAGTGCACAATGGTAAATAGCATCCAGTGGTTTTAATGTGTTTCCCGAAGCATGCATATAGATAACATCACCATCATCTAAAACTGACATAAAAGTAGCCTGAACAATTTGTTTTCTATTTACAGAGGACAGACAGGTTTGTTTTACAGAAACATTAACTTTTTTCCCAATTCACTAACATGTTTTTGAAAGGAGAGCCTATCATCTAACCATACGCCTAAATATTTATATGCAGAGACCTGTTCGATTTGAGTTCCATCCAGGCTAGTAATTGCAAAAGTGTTTCTAACTTAGAGTTTAGACCTAGAAAAATACATAGCATTTGTTTTATTAAGATTTAAAACAGGTTTGAGCTGTAAAAGAGACTCCTGTAAGATCTTAAAATCAGACTCCAACTACATTAATGTTTGTTCGGCTGTTGGAACAATAGAATAAATCACAATCATCTGCATATAAATGGAATTTACAATATTTAAAATCATCACCAATGCTGTTAATATACAGTGAGAACAATAAAGGGCCAATTATTGAACCCTGAGGGACCCCTTTAAGTAACTGTAACGGTTCGGACTTGACCCCATCGACCAAGACGGCCTGAGTTCTATCTTTAAGATAGTCATAGAACCATCGGCAGGCATCAGAACCCAGTCCAATAGCTGACAGCTTATGTAAAAGGATAGCATGGTCTACAGTGTCAAAGGCTTTAGAAAAGTCAACCAATAATGCAGCACAGTGCCTTCTATTATCTATTTACAACAAGCATAGTGGCCGATGTGGTGCTGTGTTTTGATCTAAACCCAGATTGATGGATGCTAAGAATACTGTTAGCAGAAAGAAAAGATAGTAACTGTTTACTGACTAAGGATTCTAAGATCTTTGCCAGACAGGGGAGCCTAGAAATGGGTCGGTAATTATCCAGATCACTACAGTCACCTCCTTTATGTAATGGCAGAACAAAAGCTGATTTCCACACCTTGGGGATAGTTCCTGTGCTTAAAGTTAGATTACAAATGTGTGTCACTGAACCAGCAATGAGAGGTGCAGCACACTTAAGTAAGAACGGGTCTAAATTGTCAGCGCCTATGGATTTCTTAGTATCAATGGCACATCAGGCAGCTAGGACTTCTGTTTCAGATCATTTCTGGAAACTAAAGACAGGATTTCCATTTTCCTGGTTAGTGGTTGAAAAGCAAGAAGATAAATCAACTGACTGGCCAGAACCACTGACCACTTTTCTTTTCAAATAAAAAACCAGCAGTGATAAAATTAAAAACATCACAGATATGATTTTTTTTACTTATTAAACAGGAGTCTGAGATAATTTTCTTAGGAAGAGGAAGAGCAGAATTTCCCCTTTTCAATGAGGTAACGGTTTTCCAGAATTTTGCTGGATCACCAGCAGAGTCTGTCATAGCACTTAGGAAGTATTTCGATTTGGCCTTTTTGACAGCTAAGGTACATTTGTTTCTCAGTTGCCTAAAAGACAGCCAGTCAGCTGGGGCACCTGTTTTCCTTGCCAAGGCCCATGCTTGATTCTTTTGCAGAAAAATATTTGCTAATTCAGGAGAGAACAAAGGATTAGTATGATTTCTAATTCTGTGATTCTTAAAAGGAGCATGTTTATCTGATGTAGAGGTGAAGATAGAAGAGAAAAGGGCAAGGGTTAAAACTGGGTCCGAAAAGCAGCGTGTGGATAAAGGCTCTGAGTGATATAAGTCAAGGATAAAGGCTCTGAGTGATATAAGTCAAGGATAAAGGCTCTGAGTGATATAAGTCAAGGATAAAGGCTCTGAGTGATATAAGTCAAGGATAAAGGCTCTGAGTGATATAAATCAAGGATAAAGGCTCTGAGTGATATAAGTCAAGGATAAAGGCTCTGAGTGATATAAGTCAAGGATAAAGGCTCTGAGTGATATAAGTCAAGGATAAAGGCTCTGAGTGATATAAGTCAAGGATAAAGGCTCTGAGTGATATAAGTCAAGGATAAAGGCTCTGAGTGATATAAATCAAGGATAAAGGCTCTGAGTGATATAAGTCAAGGATAAAGGCTCTGAGTGATATAAATCAAGGATAAAGGCTCTGAGTGATATAAGTCAAGGATAAAGGCTCTGAGTGATATAAATCAAGGATAAAGGCTCTGAGTGATATAAGTCAAGGATAAAGGCTCTGAGTGATATAAATCAAGGATAAAGGCTCTGAGTGATATAAGTCAAGGATAAAGTCTCTGAGTGATATAAATCAAGGATAAAGGCTCTGAGTGATATAAGTCAAGGATAAAGGCTCTGAGTGATATAAGTCAAGGATAAAGGCTCTGAGTGATATAAGTCAAGGATAAAGGCTCTGAGTGATATAAATCAAGGATAAAGGCTCTGAGTGATATAAATCAAGGATAAAGGCTCTGAGTGATATAAGTCAAGGATAAAGGCTCTGAGTGATATAAATCAAGGATAAAGGCTCTGAGTGATATAAATCAAGGATAAAGGCTCTGAGTGATATAAATCAAGGATAAAGGCTCTGAGTGATATAAGTCAAGGATAAAGGCTCTGAGTGATATAAGTCAAGGATAAAGGCTCTGAGTGATATAAATCAAGGATAAAGGCTCTGAGTGATATAAGTCAAGGATAAAGGCTCTGAGTGATATAAGTCAAGGATAAAGGCTCTGAGTGATATAAGTCAAGGATAAAGGCTCTGAGTGATATTTTTATTTTTTTATTTTATTTCACCTTTATTTTACCAGGTAGGTTTTATTTCACCTTTATTTAACCAGGTAGGTCAGTTGAGAACAAGTTCTCATTTGCAACTGTGACCTGGCCAAGACAAAGCAAAGCAGTGAGACAAAAACAACACAGAGTTACACAGTAAACAAACATAGTCAAAAACACAATAGAAAATCTATATACAGAGTGCAAAATGTAGTGCAAATGCAGTAAGGTTAGGAGGTAGGACAATAAATAGACCATAGTGGTGATATAAATTACTGATTACAATTAGCACAGGAATGAAGGATGTGCAAATTATGATGTGCAAATAGAGATACTGGAGTGCAAGATTAGCGAAAAATAATAAAAATAAATATGGGGATGAGGTAGTAGTGTGGGCTATTTACAGAAGGGCTGTATACAGGTGCAGTGATCGATAAGCAGCTTTGACAGCTGATGCTTAAAGTTATTGAGGGAGATAGGAACCTCCAGCTTCAATGATTTTTGCAATTAGTTCCAGTCATTGGCAGCAGAGAACTGGAAGGAATGGCGGCCAAAGGAGGTGTTGGCTTTGGGGGTGACCAGTGAGATATACCTGCTGGAGCGCATGCTATGGGTGGGTGTTGCTATGGTGACCAGTGAGCTGAGATAGGGCGGGGATTTACCTAATAAAGACTTATAGATGACCTGGAGCCAGTGGGTTTGGCGACGAATATATAATGAAGGCCAGCCAACGAGAGCATACAGTTCGCAGTGGTGGGTAGTATATGGGGCTTTGGTAACAAAACGGATGGCACTGTGATAGATTACATCCAATTTGCTAAGTAGAGTGTTGGAGGCTAGTTTGTAAATGACATCGCCGAAATCAAGAATCGGTAGGATAGTCAGTTTTACAAGGGCATGTTTGGCAGCGTGAGTGAAGGAGGCTTTGTTGCGAAATAGGAAGCCGATTCTGGATTTAATTTTGGATTGGAGATGGTTGATGTGAGTCTGGAAGTTGAGTTTACAGTCTAACCAGACGCCTAGGTATTTGTAGGTGTCCACGTATTCTAAGTCAGACCCGTCGAGAGTAGTGATGATAGTCCGGTGGGCAGGTGCGCGCAGCGTTCGATAGAAAAGCATGCATTTGGTTTTACTAGCATTTAAGAGCAGTTGGAGGCCACGGAAGGAGTGTTGTATGGCATTGAAGCTTGTTTGAAGGTTAGTAAAGAGGGGCCAGATGTATACAGAATGGTGTCGTCTGCGTAGAGATGGATCAGAGAGTCACCAGCAGCGAGAGCGACATCGTTGATGTATATATAGAAAAGGGTTGGCCCAAGAATTGAACCCTGTGGCACCCCCATAGAAACTGCCAGAGGATCGGACAACAGGCCCTCCGATTTGACACACTGAACTCTGTCTGCGAAGTAGTTGGAGAACCAGGCAAGGCAATCACTTGAGAAACCAAGGCTGTTGAGTCTGCCAATAAGAATGCGGTGATTGACAGAGTCGAAAGCCTTGGCCAGGTCGATGAAGACGGCTGCACAGTACTGTCTTTTATCGATGGCGATTATGATATCGTTCAGTACCTTGAGCGTAGCTGAGGTGCACCCATGACCAGCTCGGAAACCAGATTGCATAAAAGCTCTGAGTGATATAAGTCAAGGATAAAGGCTCTGAGTGATATAAGTCAAGGATAAAGGCTCTGAGTGATATAAGTCAAGGATAAAGGCTCAGAGTGATATAAATCAAGGATAAAGGCTCTGAGTGATATAAATCAAGGATAAAAGCTCTGAGTGATATAAATCAAGGATAAAGGCTCTGAGTGATATAAATCAAGGATAAAGGCTCTGAGTGATATAAGTCAAGGATAAAGGCTCTGAGTGATATAAATCAAGGATAAAAGCTCTGAGTGATATAAATCAAGGATAAAGGCTCTGAGTTATATAAATCAAGGATAAAAGCTCTGAGTGATATAAATCAAGGATAAAGGCTCTGAGTGATATAAATCAAGGATAAAGGCTCTGAGTGATATAAGTCAAGGATAAAAGCTCTGAGTGATAAAAATCAAGGATAAAAGCGCTGAGTGATATAAATCAAGGATAAAAGCTCTGAGTGATATAAATCAAGGATAAAGGCTCTGAGTGATATAAATCAAGGATAAAGGCTCTGAGTGATATAAATCAAGGATAAAGGCTCTGAGTGATATAAGTCAAGGATAAAGGCTCTGAGTGATATAAGTCAAGGATAAAGGCTCTTAGTGATATAAATCAAGGATAAAGGCTCTGAGTGATATAAGTCAAGGATAAAGGCTCTGAGTGCTATAAGTCAAGGATAAAGGCTCTGAGTGATATAAATCAAGGATAAAGGCTCTGAGTGATATAAATCAAGGATAAAAGCTCTGAGTGATATAAGTCAAGGATAAAGGCTCTGAGTGATATAAGTCAAGGATAAAGGCTCTGAGTGATATAAGTCAAGGATAAAGGCTCTGAGTGATATAAGTCAAGGATAAAGGCCCTGAGTGATATAAATCAAGGATAAAGGCTCTGAGTGATATAAATCAAGGATAAAGGCTCTGAGTGATATAAATCAAGGATAAAGGCTCTGAGTGATATAAATCAAGGATAAAGGCTCTGAGTGATATAAATCAAGGATAAAAGCTCTGAGTGATATAAGTCAAGGATAAAGGCTCTGAGTGATATAAATCAAGGATAAAGGCTCTGAGTGATATAAGTCAAGGATAAAGGCTCTGAGTGATATAAATCAAGGATAAAGGCTCTGAGTGATATAAATCAAGGATAAAGGCTTGCTGTGAGAAATGTTTAGAATTTCTCTTTGAGATTATACGGGGATCAGAGTGTTTCAGCCTGGTGTCTCTAATACAAACAATAGGACAGTGGTCACTAATATCATTTGCAAAGACCCCGCAGGCTGTGTATTTCTGGGGGGTATTTGTTAGAATAATATCTAGTAGAGCAGATTTGTCTGGGTTCTTAGAGTTGGGACGGGTTGGCTTAGTTATCAGGTGGGACAGATTTATCTCAGTACAAATGCCTTTTAATTTATCAGATACTGGTGACAGCCAATCCAGATTAAAATCTCACAAAATCAGTAATTCAGGGTTTGCATAATTAGACAATATTTCAGAGAGTTTGCTTAGAGTACAAGGAGGAGCTGAGGGGGGGGGGTGATATACCCCAGCTAGAGTTAAATGAGCGTTATTTCCAAGTACCACATTTAAAACCAGGCAATCATATTGCTTTGGGACAGAGGTAGATATGGACACAGAGACATTATAGCAACATTTTACATGAATCGCAATTCCACCCCCCTACCAACTCTATCAGCTCTAAAACTATTGTACCCAATCAGCTGAACATCTGAGTCAGGCACAGAAACACACAACAACGTTTCAGAATTTCAATAAAGTCTAGCTTTTGGATCAGGCTTCTAGCATTCAAATGAATTATTCCAATGCCATTTTTGAGGGAGTTCATATCAGATGGAGCAGCCAGAGTTGGCCTTATAGGATCGCTGGAAGAGCGATAAACTCTTGACGGGCTCAATATTATGGGGACAAGATTACAACTAACAATACCTCTCTGTATGTGAGTAGTAGGCCTACTCGCAATACGATAATTGATAGATAGATAGATAGATAGATAGATAGATAGATAGATAGATAGATAGATAGATAGATAGATAGATAGATAGATAGATAGATAGATAGATAGATAGATAGATAGATAGATAGATAGATAGATAGATAGATAGATAGATAGATAGATAGATAGATAGATAGATAGATAGATAGATAGATAGATAGATAGATAGATAGATCCCCGAGGGGGGAATTTCTTTGTCAAGCAGCTACAACAACAAAACACAGGGCAGGTGCAAAATGCCTCAACGAAAGTACACAAAAGACAGATACACGGTACATGATACATAGAGCGGCAGTATGAAAAAGTATAGAAATACAAGATATCTGGGGTGCATAAAAGCTATAAAAAGACATTGCATAGTATGGGTGGTTGGCTGAATATGTACACTATACATTGGTGGATGTTGGTGGAATAAATATTGTGGATCTAAATGTTTTTCCTCATAATCCTGGATTATCGGACCACCATTTTATTTCGTTTGCAATCGCAACAAATAATTAGCTTAGACCCCAACCAAGGATCATCAAAAGCCGTGCTATAAATTCTCGGACAACCCAAAGATTCCTAGATGCCCTTCCAGATTCCATCCACCTATCCAAGGACATCGGAGTACAAAAATCAGTTAACAATCAAACTGAGGATCTAAATTTAACCTTGCATAATACCCTAGATGTAGTCGCACCCCTAAAAACAAAAAACATTTGCCTAAAGAAACTAGCTCCCTGGTACACAGAAAATACCCAAACTCTGAAGCAAGCTTGCAGAAAGCTGGAACGGAAATGGCGCTCCACCAAAGTGGAAGTCTTCCTACTGGCTTGGAAAGAAAGTACAGTGCAATATCGGAAAGTCCTCACTGCTGCTCCATCATCCTATTTTTCCAACCTAATTGAGGAGATTAAGAATAATCCTAAATTTATATTTGCAAAGCTAACTAAAAAGCAGCATTCACCAAGAGAGGATGCCTTTCACTTCAGCAGCGATGAATTCATGAACTTCTTCAACGAAAAGATCTTTATCATTAGAAAGCAAATTACGGACTCCTCTTTGAATCTGCATATTTCCCCAAAGCTCAGCTGTCCTGAGTCTGACAGAACTGCCAGGACCTCGGATCAATGGAGACACTCAAGTGTTTTAATCCTATATCTCTTGACACATTCATGAACATTGTCATGGCCTCTAAACCTTCAACCTGCATACTGGACCCTATTCCAACTAAACTACTGAAAGAGCTACTTCAGTCTGGTTTTAGACCCTATCATAGCACTGAGACTGCACTTGTGAAAGTGGTAAACAACCTTTTAATGGCGTCAGACCAGGGCTCTGCATCTGTCCTCGTGCTCTTAGACCTTAGTGCTGCTTTTGACACCATCGACCATCATATTCTTTTGGAGAGATTGGAAACCTTAATTGGTCTACACGGACAAGTTCTTGCCTGGTTTAGATCTTATTTGTCGGAGAGATATCAGTTTGTCTCCGTGGATGGTTTGTCCTCTGACAAATCAATTGTAAGTTTCGGTGTTCCTCAAGGTTCCGTTTTTTTTACCCCTTGGTGATGTCATTCGGAAACATAATGTTAACTTCCATTGCTATGCGGACGACACACAGCTGTACATTTCAATGAAACATGGTGATGCACCAAAATTGCCTGCCCTGGAAGCCTGTGTTTCAGACATAAGGAAGTGGATGGTGGCAAATGTTTTACTTTTAAATTCTGACAAAACAGAGATGCTAGTTCTAGGTCCCAAGAAACAAAGAGATCTGCTTTTGGATCTGACAATTAATCTTGATGGTTGTACAGTCGTCCCACAACAAACTGTGAAGGACCTTGGCATTACTCTGGACCCTGATCTCTCTTTTAATGAACATATCAAGAATATTTCAAGGATAGCTTTTTTCCATCTTCGTAACATTGCAAAAATCAGACATCTTTTGTCCAGAAATGATGCAGAAAAGCTAATCCATGCTTTTATCACTTCTAGATTAGATTACTGCAATGCTCTACTCTCCGGCTACCCGGATAAAGCACTAAATAAACTTCAATTAATGCTAAACACGGCTGCTAGAATCTTGACTAGAACCAAAAGATTTGATCATATTACTCCCATGCTAGCCTCTCTACACTGGCTTCCTGTTAAGGCTAGGGCTGATTTCAAGGTTTTACTGCTAACCTACAAAGCATTACAAGGAGCTTGCTCCTACTTATCTCTCAGATTTGGTCCTGCCGTACATACCTACACGTACGCTCCGGTCACAAGACGCAGGCCTCCTTATTGTCCCTAGACAAGGGCTTTCTCCTATAGAGCTCCCTTTTTATGGAATGGTCTGCCTATCCATGTGAGAGACGCAGACTCATCTCTTCAGTAGGTCCTATGATTGAGTGTAGTCTGGCCCAGGGGTGCAAGGGTGAACGGCAAGGCTCTGGAGCGACGAACCACCCTTGCTGTCTCTGCCTGGCCGGTTCCCGTCTCTCCATTGGGATTCTCTGCCTCTGACCCTATTACGGGGGCTGAGTCACTGGCTTACTGGTGCTTTCCATGCCATTCCTAGGAGGGGTGCGTCACTTCCTGTCCGGTTTGTCGCCCCCTCTGGCTTGTGCAGTGGAGGGGATCTTTCGTGGACTATACTCAGCCTTGTCTCAGGGTAGTAAGTTGGTGGTTGTTAATATCCCTCTATTGGTGTAGGGGCTGTGCTTTGGCAGAGTGGGTGTGGTTATATCCTGCCTGGTTTGGCACTGTCCGGGGGTATTGTCTGGGTATTGTCGGAGGGGGCCACAGTGTCTCCTGACCCCCCCTGTCTCAGCCTCCAGTATCTATGCTGCAATAGTCTATCAACCGGGGGCTAGGGTCAGTTTGTTAAATCTGATGTTATTATCCGGTGTCTTGTGTGAATTTAAGTATGCTCCCTCTAATTCTCTCTCTCTCCCACTCTACCTCCCCTCCCGGAGGACCTGAGCCTACCCGGAGGACCATGCTTCAGGACCACCTGTCCTGATGACTCCTAGCTGTCCCCAGTCCACCTGGTCGTGCTGCTGCACCGGTTTCAACTCCTCTGCCTGCGGTTATGGAACCCTGACCTGTTCATTGGACGTGCCACCTTGTCCCAGACCTGCTGTTTTCATCTCGCTCTCGCTCTATTGCACTGAAAAACCAAGTGACATTCACTACTGATGTATTTACCTGTTGCAACCTCCACAACTACTTTTATTATTATTTGACCCTGCTGGTCATCTATGAACATTTGAACATCTTGGAGAAAGAACTGGCCTTAATGGCCATAAATTGTTATAATCTCCACCCGGCACAGCCAGAAGAGGACTGGCCACCCCTCAGAGCCTGGTTCCTCTCTAGGTTTATAATCTCCACCCGGCACAGCCAGAAGAGGACTGGCCACCCCTCAGAGCCTGGTTCTTCTCTAGGTTTCTTCCTAGGTTTTGACTTTCTAGGGAGTTTTTCCTAGCCAACGTGCTTCTACATCTGCATTGCTTGCTGTTTGGGGTTTTAGGCTGGTTTTCTGTATAGCACTTTGTGACATCGGCTGATGTAAAAAGCGCTTTATAAATACATTTGATTTGATTTGATTTGATTAACTATACTATACAGGTCGATGGCAGAGAAATACTTCAGTAGCTAAAAATGCGTATGATATGAGCGAAGGTAATAATAGTTTACTTAATAGACAGACTGGTTAAATGAACAGGTAAGTGAATATTTTGCATGGTTAAATTAGCTGTACAGGTAAATATACAGTTATATTTACAGATAAGTGAATACTTGCATGGTTACACAAACTGTACAGGTAAATGACAGGAAGAGATACTTTAATAGCTAAATGTGTGTATGATATAATTTGGGGTAATAATAGTAATTCCCTTAAAATACAGTCCTTCGTGCGCAGGGTTTAATTACAGACAACTGCACGTATTGCACATTCGATATACTAAAAGCAATGAGAAAAGGTACCAACTGACAGGATACTAATATGCATTCCTGAGTGAATGCCTACGTAGGTTAGGTCCAAGAATTGCACGTGATATGATATAACAACTGTACATGAGTATGTATATACAGACCTGCATGAATAAATAGGTCCTGAGTGAATGAGTGCTGACGGACCAGAGTTACTCACGGCAGGAAGAACCTCCTGCCGATTATTGGACAATAATCTAGGAATTGCACAAAGGTTGTTTATAGTAGGTTGTTCCAGACTTGTAATTAAGGAACTAATTAATGAAACTTGAGGAGGAGCAGTGAACATGGACTGACAGGGCAGCATACAATCCCAGAAATCAGCCCTGGAAAACAGTGCACATCAGGAAAAGGCCCTACATGAGGCTAGAGTTAGAGACATGTTTGTCGAGAGGATGCTGGAGCCATACCTGTTCGGATGTAGCTTGTCTCGAAGAAATAGTTCTGGTCGGTCCGTGAAGGCCGTAAAGTTATCCACAAACGGAATTCCCATCGAACAGCAATAACCCTTGAGCCAGGTGTGTAGTTGGAGTATACGACTGAAGACTATATCCGTGTAGCGGGGGAGGAAGATGGGCCAGAGATGGCACACGACTTTCCCGATTCCAGTAGCGTATTGATCAGTGTTTTAAAATCCTGTTCTCAGATTGCTGTAGTTTAATGTCATCAGACCCAACATGTACAATGACGGTTGAAGCAGTGTGTTCGCTAATGAGAAGCGGTAGAAGGGAATTCATGTCGGTAATCCCGGCTCCCGGGTAACAAATGGTCTCAGCATTCTGGATACACACATTTCGGACCATGGATGAACCCATTACGAGAACCCAAGGACTATAGATGGGTTTTTGGGGAAAATGTCGGGGCCTCTCCCGGGAGATCTGCCTCCTAGGTTGAGTGGGTCTAACAGCTGAGCCTGATGGCCTAGCGGTGGGCATGGAGTGAAGATGAGTGTGGTTACGTACTGCCACTTGGGAGTGAGACGACAGCAGTGGAGATATCGCGGAGGAGCGACCCTGCACAGATTTAGTGGAGGTCTCCCAGGCCGCAGAATCTGTTCTCCAATTGAAGCACCTCCAGTGCATTTGATGGATTCCGTTTCCTGGAGTGCTTTTTTCCTCTGACAGAAATCCAGGCCTCCCGAGGGGTGGAACAGACCAGGCCTTTCGGTTTAGCTCCTAGCCTGGGCCATGGCTCATCCAATGGTGCAGAATGGGGTTTCTCCGTCAGACTTCCCTGAAGTGGAGGTACCGATCCAGGGGCAGGTGATGTCTTCAACTCTCGATGTGGTTTGTGTCGTCATGGAGTCCAGACATTCTTCACCCTCCTTTATTTGGCTCAAAACAGACACTCTCCCCTCCAGTTCGGCGACTCTCTGGCTCAGGTAATGGCAGGTGGTGCATCCAGGGGTGTGTGAAGCCACTAACTAACTAACTGTAAGTTGCTCTGGATAAGAGCATCTGCTAAATGACTCAAATGTAAAAATGTAATTGAGTTATCAGAGATATGAGGCAGTGATCAAACACATATTCCTGGTTGCTGCTAAAGACACCGCTTGACACTTTGACATGCAAATATGATGAGCTGCTATCTGAGTAATGAATAACTAAGCTGGGTTTAGATTTTGAAAACTCATGTCAAATACTATTCCGTTTCTGACACTGAGGGATCATGCGTTAAAAAGAACCCGATTAATTAGGTATTTAGTTAGAAATTAAAGGATAGCATATGTTCCTTGGTGTTAAAGTTTCACTTCAATATGTATTTGACAATAGTGGATGCATGGCACCTAGCCAGAGAAGACACAGGTATTTGTGTGTATTGGCGTTGATTGCAGAACTGGGCATGCAGAGATGCAGTGTAACAACTTGGTATTACTGGAGGGCTGTAACAGTACGTGTTGATTTGAAGTCAGTCTCTGCCTTGGTCGCAGGAAACGGCTCTAATCACAACTTCACTGCCGGAAAAATTTGCTTGTCACATTTTATCCAATCATTGTTTTGAGTGGCGAGATAAAAAAAACGATTTTAAATAAAAATGTGAAATGCGCAACTATGGATGTAATCAGGTTTGTTTAATCTGAAGATTTGGAATGGGAAAAGAAGGGCATTTAGGTCCAAGAATTGCACGTGATATGATATAACAACTGTACATGAGTATGTATATACAGACCTGCATGAATAAATAGGTCCTGAGTGAATGAGTGCTGACGGACCAGAGTTACTCACGGCAGGAAGAACCTCCTGCCGATTATTGGACAATAATCTAGGAATTGCACAAAGGTTGTTTATAGTAGGTTGTTCCAGACTTGTAATTAAGGAACTAATTAATGAAACTTGAGGAGGAGCAGTGAACATGGACTGACAGGGCAGCATACAATCCCAGAAATCAGCCCTGGAAAACAGTGCACATCAGGAAAAGGCCCTACATGAGGCTAGAGTTAGAGACATGTTTGTCGAGAGGATGCTGGAGCCATACCTGTTCGGATGTAGCTTGTCTCGAAGAAATAGTTCTGGTCGGTCCGTGAAGGCCGTAAAGTTATCCACAAACGGAATTCCCATCGAACAGCAATAACCCTTGAGCCAGGTGTGTAGTTGGAGTATACGACTGAAGACTATATCCGTGTAGCGGGGGAGGAAGATGGGCCAGAGATGGCACACGACTTTCCCGATTCCAGTAGCGTATTGATCAGTGTTTTAAAATCCTGTTCTCAGATTGCTGTAGTTTAATGTCATCAGACCCAACATGTACAATGACGGTTGAAGCAGTGTGTTCGCTAATGAGAAGCGGTAGAAGGGAATTCATGTCGGTAATCCCGGCTCCCGGGTAACAAATGGTCTCAGCATTCTGGATACACACATTTCGGACCATGGATGAACCCATTACGAGAACCCAAGGACTATAGATGGGTTTTTGGGGAAAATGTCGGGGCCTCTCCCGGGAGATCTGCCTCCTAGGTTGAGTGGGTCTAACAGCTGAGCCTGATGGCCTAGCGGTGGGCATGGAGTGAAGATGAGTGTGGTTACGTACTGCCACTTGGGAGTGAGACGACAGCAGTGGAGATATCGCGGAGGAGCGACCCTGCACAGATTTAGTGGAGGTCTCCCAGGCCGCAGAATCTGTTCTCCAATTGAAGCACCTCCAGTGCATTTGATGGATTCCGTTTCCTGGAGTGCTTTTTTCCTCTGACAGAAATCCAGGCCTCCCGAGGGGTGGAACAGACCAGGCCTTTCGGTTTAGCTCCTAGCCTGGGCCATGGCTCATCCAATGGTGCAGAATGGGGTTTCTCCGTCAGACTTCCCTGAAGTGGAGGTACCGATCCAGGGGCAGGTGATGTCTTCAACTCTCGATGTGGTTTGTGTCGTCATGGAGTCCAGACATTCTTCACCCTCCTTTATTTGGCTCAAAACAGACACTCTCCCCTCCAGTTCGGCGACTCTCTGGCTCAGGTAATGGCAGGTGGTGCATCCAGGGGTGTGTGAAGCCACTAACTAACTAACTGTAAGTTGCTCTGGATAAGAGCATCTGCTAAATGACTCAAATGTAAAAATGTAATTGAGTTATCAGAGATATGAGGCAGTGATCAAACACATATTCCTGGTTGCTGCTAAAGACACCGCTTGACACTTTGACATGCAAATATGATGAGCTGCTATCTGAGTAATGAATAACTAAGCTGGGTTTAGATTTTGAAAACTCATGTCAAATACTATTCCGTTTCTGACACTGAGGGATCATGCGTTAAAAAGAACCCGATTAATTAGGTATTTAGTTAGAAATTAAAGGATAGCATATGTTCCTTGGTGTTAAAGTTTCACTTCAATATGTATTTGACAATAGTGGATGCATGGCACCTAGCCAGAGAAGACACAGGTATTTGTGTGTATTGGCGTTGATTGCAGAACTGGGCATGCAGAGATGCAGTGTAACAACTTGGTATTACTGGAGGGCTGTAACAGTACGTGTTGATTTGAAGTCAGTCTCTGCCTTGGTCGCAGGAAACGGCTCTAATCACAACTTCACTGCCGGAAAAATTTGCTTGTCACATTTTATCCAATCATTGTTTTGAGTGGCGAGATAAAAAAAACGATTTTAAATAAAAATGTGAAATGCGCAACTATGGATGTAATCAGGTTTGTTTAATCTGAAGATTTGGAATGGGAAAAGAAGGGCATTTAGGACGGGGCCAGCCATTGGGCCCACGGGTGGGAACGCCAGATAAGCAACAATGTAAAATGATGCCTGTATTGTGTTTGTTAATTTGGTCACACCAAGTCTGTTATTTATGTGGAAATGAGTGCAACCCAGCCTCCAGCACTCAGGCTTGCTATATCTCCACAGGGATATATGGCTGGGGAAATTGTTATATGAATTAATCTAGGGAAGGCAGCACATTCACATTCATCCACTGGATTCCAAAGTTTATTGAGCTGATAACAAATACACTATATAACAGAGAAGTGAAGCTTAAGGTTTCTGTCTGTCTGTTCAATATTAGGGTGATATGGGAACAGAATTGCTTATCTTCTCCCAATAAACGAAGATACTCAGAAACAGAGAGTTTTTACCAAAAATTTCAAAAAAAGCTAATATAACACTTTCAAAGCCTATTGGCTTGGAAGAATTGTTTAAAGCTCTTCAAGGCATGGATAATGGTAAAGTTCCTGGGATGGATGGAATTCCGGTTGAGTTTTACAAAAGTTTTTGGTCTGTTATCGGAGAAGATATGTTAGTAGTTCTTAATGACAGTTTAACCAAAGGATTATTGCCAATAAGTTGTAGAAGAGCGGTGTTGACCCTTTTGCCTAAGAAAGGTAATTTAAGTGATATAAAAAATTGGAGGCCCGTGACCTTATTGTGTTGTGATTATAAACTGTTATCTAAAGTACTAGCTACCCGTTTGGGTGAAGTTTTAGATGAAGTCATTCATCCGAACTCTCTGTTTCTATCTCTCTCTCTCTCTCTCTCTCTCTCTCCTAACTCTCTGTTTCTATCTCTCTCTCTCCCCCAACTCTGTTTCTATCTCTCTCTCTCCCCCAACTTTGTTTCTATCTCTCTCTCTCCCCCAACTCTGTTTCTATCTCTCTCTCTCTCCCAACTCTCTGTTTCTATCTCTCTCTCTCCCCCAACTCTGTTTCTATCTCTCTCTCTCCCAACTCTCTGTTTCTATCTCTCTCTCTCCCCCAACTCTCTGTTTCTATCTCTCTCTCTCTCCCAACTCTCTGTTTCTATCTCTCTCTCTCTCCCCCAACTCTGTTTCTATCTCTCTCTCTCTCCCCCAACTCTCTGTTTCTATCTCTCTCTCTCTCCCAACTCTCTGTTTCTATCTCTCTCTCTCCCCCAACTCTCTGTTTCTATCTCTCTCTCTCCCCCAACTTTGTTTCTATCTCTCTCTCTCCCAACTCTCTGTTTCTATCTCTCTCTCTCCCAACTCTCTGTTTCTATCTCTCTCTCTCCCCCAACTCTCTGTTTCTATCTCTCTTTCTCTCCCAACTCTCTGTCTCTATCTCTCTCTCTCTCTCCCAACTCTCTGTCTCTATCTATCTCTCTCTCTCCCAACTCTCTGTTTCTATCTCTCTCTCTCTCCCCCAACTCTGTTTCTATCTCTCTCTCTCTCCCCCAACTCTCTGTTTCTATCTCTCTCTCTCCCCCAACTTTGTTTCTATCTCTCTCTCTCTCCCCCAACTCTGTTTCTATCTCTCTCTCTCTCCCCCAACTCTCTGTTTCTATCTCTCTCTCTCCCCCAACTCTGTTTCTATCTCTCTCTCTCTCCCAACTCTCTGTTTCTCTCTGTCTCTCTCTCCCAACTCTCTGTTTCTATCTCTCTCTCTCTCCCAACTCTCTGTTTCTATCTCTCTCTCTCTCCCAACTCTCTGTTTCTATCTCTCTCTCTCTCCCAACTCTCTGTTTCTATCTCTCTCTCTCCCCCAACTCTCTGTTTCTGTCTCTCTCTCTCCCAACTCTCTGTTTCTATCTCTCTCTCTCTCCCAACTCTCTGTTTCTATCTCTCTCTCTCCCAACTCTCTGTCTCTATCTCTCTCTCTCTCCCAACTCTCTGTTTCTATCTCTCTCTCTCCCAACTCTCTGTTTCTATCTCTCTCTCTCCCAACTCTCTGTTTCTATCTCTCTCTCTCTCCCAACTCTCTGTTTCTATCTCTCTCTCTCTCTCTCCCAACTCTCTGTTTCTATCTCTCTCTCCCAACTCTCTGTTTCTATCTCTCTCTCTCCCAACTCTCTGTTTCTATCTCTCTCTCTCTCCCAACTCTCTGTTTCTATCTCTCTCTCCCAACTCTCTGTTTCTATCTCTCTCTCTCTCCTAACTCTCTGTTTCTATCTCTCTCTCTCCCAACTCTCTGTTTCTATCTCTCTCTCTCTCCTAACTCTCTGTTTCTATCTCTCTCTCTCCCAACTCTCTGTTTCTATCTCTCTCTCTCTCTCTCTCTCTCTCCCAACTCTCTGTTTCTCTCTGTCTCTCTCTCCCAACTCTCTGTTTCTATCTCTCTCTCTCCCAACTCTCTGTTTCTATCTCTCTCTCTCCCAACTCTCTGTTTCTATCTCTCTCTCTCTCCCAACTCTCTGTTTCTCTCTCTCTCTCTCCCAACTCTCTGTTTCTATCTCTCTCTCTCTCCCAACTCTCTGTTTCTATCTCTCTCTCACATGAACAGACATGTGCACACACGCACAGAGAGAGTGAGCGAGAGAGACAGAGAGACAGACAGACAGAGAGACACAGACAGACAGAGAGAGAGAGAGAGGTAGACTTGCATTATGTATTAGTTCTCATTAAATAATCAGTTGATACTGGCATTGATGTACAGCTCTTTAATAGCACCTGCAGAAATTATTTAATGTACTATGGTTATTTTACCTTGTGTGATTATTTTATTATTTTATTTTATCTCAGGCTTTACAGGGACATTGTACTGGCATATCTGTCTGTTAGGATTTACAGGGACATTGTACTGGCATATCTGTCTCTCAGGCTTTACAGGGACATTGTACTGGCATATCTGTCTCTCAGGCTTTACAGGGACATTGTACTGGCATATCTGTCTCTCAGGCTTTACATGGACATTGTACTGGCATATTTGTCTCTCAGGCTTTACAGGGACATTGTACTGGCATATCTGTCTCTCAGGCTTTACAGGGACATTGTATTGGCATATCTGTCTCTCAGGCTTTACCGGGAAATTGTACTGGCATATCTGTCTCTCAGGCTTTACAGGGACATTGTACTGGCATATCTGTCTCTCAGGCTTTACAGGGACATTGTACTGGCATATCTGTCTCTCAGGCTTTACAGGGACATTGTACTGGCATATCTGTCTCTCAGGCTTTACAGGGAAATTGTACTGGCAGATCTACCAAATACTTAACGCCCTACAAATCATGAAACATACGGTAACCATGTAAACGTAAGTAAGTAAGTAAGTAAAATGTATTTATATAGCACATTTCACAGATAAAAATCACAAAGTGCTTCACAATAAAATGAAATACAATAACAAATCTTGAAACACAAGAACACCAAACAAAAATAGAAAACATAACAAACAACCATAAAAACCCCTCGACTACCTAAAAGCCTGCTTGAAGAGCAAAGTCTTCAGTTGCTTTTTAAAAGAATCAACAGAGTTCGCACAACGCAGAAGGGGAGGCAAAGCATTCCACAGCTTAGGAGCCACTGCCTGGAATGATTGGTCCCCTCTAGTTTTAAAATGAGTGCGAGGAACAACTAATAGCCTCTGATCTAATGACCTGAGACTCCGGGTGGGAGTGTGAAGCTGTATCAAGTCAGTGATGTAAGTAGGCACTTGACCATGCAAGGCCCTGAAGGTAAGAACCAGGATTTTAAAATGAATTCTATACTGGACTGGTAACCAGTGTAATGCTGCTAAAACAGGTGTGATGTGTTCTCTTTTCTTAATGTGAGTTAAAAGCCTGGCAGCAGAGTTCTGAACAGCCTGGAGGTGATAAAGCTCCTTCTTACTCAAACAGGTAAAAGACTGTTACAGTAATCTAAACGACAGGAGATGAACACATGAATGATCATCCCCAACTCACCCTTAGTCACAAATTATCTTAATTTGGAAATATTCCTCAGTTGGAAGAAACAGTTTCTAACTAGTTGTTTAGAGTGGAGCTCCAAGGACAGCTGAATCAAAAACAACACCTAAGCTCCTAAGGCTCGGTTGGACAGACGAGCCTAAGTCACCAATATGCTGTATTATCTTTGGGATTTTACTTTCAGGGGCGATAATTAGTGTTTCTGTTTTGTCTGAATTCAGAAGCAAAAAGTTGTCACATAACCACTGTTTGATACTAGTCAGACAGTTGATTAGGGAAGACAGTTTAGAGAACTCAGTTTCCTTAAAGGAGCAATACAGTTGTATATCATCCGCATACAGATGGTAAGATATGTCACTAAACTGACTAATTATCTGTCCGAGAGGAAATATGTACAAGAGGAACAGAATAGGGCCCAAGACAGAACCCTGAGGTACCCCACATGACAACTCTGCAGTTTCAGACATGATCTGATTCACATAAACACTAAAACTTCTACCAGACAAGAAGGATGAAAACCATTTTAAAACTGATCCAGACATCCCAACCAGATCACAAAGTCTGTTTATCATAATATTATGGTCAATAGTGTCAAAAGCCGATGAGAGGTCCAATAAACGTCCTTCTATAAATAATGGGTTGGATAAATGATTAAGGATATCACACTAACTAATATAGTTTCAGATGCAAGAGGTAGATGGATAGGGAGTTATATTTCTGTGAGTGAGTGGGTGTAGATTACTTAATGGAGCCAATAACATAGAGTGGATAAATAGATAGATAGATAGATAGATAGATAGATAGATAGATAGATAGATAGATAGATAGATAGATAGATAGATAGATAGATAGATAGATAGATAGATAGATAGATAGATAGATAGATAGATAGATAGATAGATAGATAGATAGATAGATAGATAGATAGATAGATAGATAGATAGATAGATAGATAGATAGATAGATAGATAGATAGATAGATAGATAGATAGATAGATAGATAGATAGATAGATAGATAGATAGATAGATAGATAGATGCCGCAACGAAAGTACACAAAAGACAGATACACGGTACATGATACATAGAGCGGCAGTATGAAAAAGTATAGAAATACAAGATATCTGGAGTGCAAAAAAATAAAAGCTATAAAAAAGACATAGCATAGTATGGGTGGTTGGCTGAATATGTACACTATACATTGGTGGATGTTGGATGGTTACCTATACTATACAGGTCGATGGCAGAGAAATACTTCAGTAGCTAAAAATGCGTATGATATGAGCGAAGGTAATAATAGTTTACTTAATAGACAGACTGGGTAAATGAACAGGTAAGTGAAAATTTTGCATGGTTAAATTAGCTGTACAGTTAAGTATACAGTTATATTTACAGATAAGTGAATACTTGCATGGTTACACAAACTGTACAGGTAAATGACAGGAAGAGATACTTTAATAGCTAAATGTGTGTATGATATAATTTGGTGTAATTATAGTAATTCCCTTAAACACAGTCCTTAGTGCGCAGGGTTTAATTTCAGACAACTGCACGTATTGCACATTCGATATACTAAAAGCAATGAGAAAAGGTGCAATTGACAGGATACTAATATGCATTCCTGAGTGAATGCCTACGTAGGTTAGGTCCAAGAATTACTAGCAATATTGCACGTGATATGATATAACAACTGTACATGAGTATGTATATACAGACCTGCATGAATAAGTAGGTCCTGAGTGAATGAGTGCTGACGGACCAGAGTTACTCAAGGATGGATGCATAATTGTTAAACTAGGTCCTAGCACCCCAACAGTTCCAGATCTATGTTGCCGACGGCACGGCACCCCGGTGAGGCATTATATAGTCTTAATAGCCGACGGCAGGAAGGACCTCCTGTAGCGCTCTCTGGCACACCGTGGTGGGATCAGTCTGTGACTGAAAGTGCTCCTCTGCGTCATAACCATAGCGTGCAGAGGGTGGGTGACGTTGTCCATGATGGCCAGCAGTTTGGCCAGGATCCGTCTCTCTGCCACCTCCTCTAGAGTGTCAAGGCTCATCCCCAGGAGAGAGCTAGCCTTCCTGATTAGCTTATTTACCCGAGAAGCATCACCGGCTTTGATGTTTGCTCCCCAGCACACCACTGCAAAAACAATGGCACTGGCCACCACAGACTGGTAGAAGGTATGCAGTAGTTTACTGCACACGTTGAAGGACCTGAGCCTCCTCAGAAAGTAGAGTCGGCTCTGGCCCTTTTTGTACAGGGCCCCGGTGTTACCAGCCCATTCCAGCCTGTTGTCCATATGGACTCCCAGGAACTTGTATGACCCAACCATTTCCACATCCATCCCCTGTATAGGGACTGCAGTCAGCTGTGCCTTGGTTCTCCTGAAGTCCAAAACCATCTCCTTTGTTTTGCTGATGTTGAGCTGAAGGTGGTTCTGCTCACACCACAACACAAAGTCACTGATTTTGCTCCTGTACTCCTCCTCCTGCCCATCCCTGATGCACCCTACAATAGCAGAGTCATCCGCGAACTTCTGTAGGTGGCATGTTTCAGAGTTATATCTGAAGTCTGAGGTGCAGAGGGAGAACAGGAAGGGGGACAGGACCGTTCCCTGGGGGGCCCCTGTGTTGCTAACTGCCCGTTCTGACACACAGCTCTGTAGTTGCACAAATTGTGGCCTACCGGTCAGGTAGTCCGTGACCCAGGAGACTAAGGGTGCTTCCACTTTCATCCTCCTCATCTTCTCACCCAGTAGCAGGGGCTGAATGGTATTGAAGGCACTGGAGAAGTCAAAAAACGTGCGTTGTCCAGTTGAGAGTAGGCCCTCTGCAGAAGGTAGATGATTGCATCATCCACCCCGATGTTGCGCTGGTATGCAAACTGCAGGGGGTCCAGTGATGTATACACCAGGGGTCTGAGGTGAGCGAGGACTAACCTTTCCAGGGTCTTCATGATGTGGGATGTTAGCGCTACAGGTCTGAAGTCATTCAGGACAGTTGGGTGTGCCTTCTTGGGCACTGGGACGAGGCAGGATGTTTTCCACAGCACAGGGACCCTTTCTAGGCTCAGGCTAAGGTTGAAGAGACGCTGGAGTATTCCACACAGTTGGTCAGCACAGACCCTAAGCACCCTTGGGCTGATGACATCAGGGCCCGCCGCTTTCCACTGATGTAGTCTCTCCAGCTCTCTCTTCACTTGGTTGGTGGTGAAAGCCAGCCCAGGTGGGGAGGTGGGGGGAAGGGGGGTGTTGAGGATCGGTCCAGTGGGAGCAGGGGCGGAGGTGGGGTCACTGATTGTCTCAGCAGAGGTGTTGTGAGCAAAGTGGGGGTGGGACAGCCGTGAGGGTGTGTGGTCTGGGGAGCTGGGGAGCTGGAGGGGAGGTGGACAGGGCCAGTATCAAACCTGTTAAAAAATTGGTTCAGCTCATTGGCTCTGTCCTGGGTCCCCTCCGTCTGCCCACTGTTTGACTTTTTGAAGCCAGTGATATTTCTCATACCCTTCCACACCTCTCTCACCTGGCTCTGCCTCAGCTTGTCCTCCATCTTCTCCTTATACACTCTCTTCCCCTCAGCAATCCGCAACTTCAGCTCCCTCTGGACGCATTTCAATTTGTCCTTGTCCTTGTCCCTCTCCTTGAAGGCCCTCTTCTTCTCATTCAGCAGGGCCTTCAGGTCGCTGGTGACCCAGGGTTTATTGTTTGGGAAACAGCGTACCTTCCTGGTGGGTACAGTGTTGTCTACACAAAAATTTATATAGTCTGTTATGCTGTCATTGAGTCCATCGATATCCTCCCCATGAGCCTCACAGAGCACATCCCAGTCTGTTGTTTCAAAGCAGTCCTGTAGGGCCTCAGTCGCCTCCGGGGACCATCTCCTAATGGTCCTGGTGGTTGCAGGCTGCTGTTGGGCCAAAGGCCTGTAGAGTGGGGTGAGGTGGACAAGGTTGTGATCCGATCTACCGAGGGGAGGGAGTGCAGTGGAGTTGTATACGTCCTTCACATTAGCATATAACAAGTCCAGAGTTGTATTATTCCTGGTTGGGCACTTCACAAACTGTTTGAACGTGGGCAGCGTTGAAGAGAGAGATGCATGGTTAAAATCCCCCGAAATGGCAAAGAAAGCACTGGGATGCGCTTTCTGTAACCTCGCGATAACAGAGTGGATGACGTCACACGCTGTGTTTGCGTCAGCAGAGGGCGGGATGTAAACAATAACAGCAATGGCCGCCGTGAATTCCCTCTGCAAATAGTAGGGTCTCAGGCTAACGGCTAACAGTTCAATGTCCGGGCTACAAAACTCTTCCTTAAGAGTAATATGTTTCGGATTACACCATCTGTTGTTAACTAATAAAGCCAGCCCACCACCCTTACTCTTACCGGAAGAGACGCGATCCCTGTCCGCTCTGATGGTCTGGAAAGCGTCGATAGTGACGTTCTCTATGGGGATGTTATCGTTCAGCCAAGTCTCAGTAAAAAACATTAGGCTCGTTTCACGATAAATCCTTTGTCCACGGACAAGACCCTCCAGCTCATCCATCTTGTTATGTAGACACCTCACATTGCCCATAATAATAGACGGTATAGCCGGCTTGTACTTGTACTTCCTCCGCTTTGCCTTACATTTCAATCCAACCACGGCGTCGCCTTTTCAACTCGTCCGGAATATCAAACTTTTCCCTGGGGAGCAGCAGCGCTGCGTGGGCTAAATCCAGGAGCTGGGCTCTGTTGTAAATAATAATAGTTGACGACTCCTGTCGACGTTCAGCTGCGATAAAATCCATAAAATCCATAATCCTGAACTGTTATAGTTCGACTGTAGCAAAATAAAAAATAAAACTAAAGAAAAGAGACGAAAGAAAACGAACTAAAACAACAATTAATGCAGAACAACGGGAGCTGCTTAACAGGCGACCAGCAGGGCGGCGCCAAACACCGTGGATATCTACAGTAGGTCTGCATTGTTCAACTGTGGAACGAGGGGTAACTGTTCAACTGCTTCCAGATAATTATAAATAAAAACATTAGTTGAAACTCATTTTGTAGTGAAGCAATACCAGCAGCAAAACCATCATGCATTGCAAAAAAAGGTCTGAAATGTTTTTTGGGGGATTAGCACATTACAGCAAAATGTCTTGTTCTGTTATTTGTCTAATGCAACAAAAGGCACCCGGTGAAACCAGAGGCATGTATTATGGAATTACCTCCAAGCACAACTGCTGCCATGGGGACATAGTCAAGAAAGAAGCAAATGCATATACCAGAGGATGTGAGAGTGACAGGCTGCCGTCAAATTAATTCAGCTTGTTTTGGGGCGTCTTTGTCCCTGGAATGAATCAGTGGCATGAATTCTGAACGGTCAAACGTGTAACCATGGCAACACATACTGTACAGTGACTTGGACTACAGGCTTCTGAAAAGGTTATCTACAATCTGCACCTTTTCAATGTCATTTTGTGAGATTAAAAAATAAACATTCCTGCTTTGTTCTCAGTCCCATCCTCATTTGAAATCAAATCCATATTAGGACCGATATTCAGCGATACATTTGGTGAAATATTAAAGGACACAGTAAGTTAACAAAGCTGCTGTATAAAGTACTTCATTATGAATGGAATACGATGAGACTACACATTGCCTGGACATAACTAGGGGTTCGCTTCCTGGTTATGTTCCTTTTCAGTCGCACGTACGGCCTAGTCGTCTCTTTTGATCATTTCTGTTAAAGATATGATTGCTAACGCTAAGGACTTTTCATTGTATTCTGCTCAGTCTTCCCAGCCTTGCGTTGTAATAGATGTCAGGTGCCAAGACGGGGGGACAGCCCAAGTAATTAGAGCTGAGGGAGAGTAATATCTTGTTCCTCTGCAGGGCTGAGTTATAACATGTATTATGAAGCCATTTAGCCCAGGCCTCCTTGGTTAGCTTTAAGATGAGTCAGGCTTTAATATACAGCCATCAACTGCAGAAAATGAGAAATGTGCAAATCACTAAAAGGAAATGGCTAACCTCTGAGGGTAATTATAGAATGACAGTTATTGACATTGGCACAGTCATTATTCAACGATTATGTAATGATTGCATGTTTATTAAACCCAAAAGCTAATTATATTGACTATATACTACAAATTACCTAATGTGTATGATTTTATAAATACAATCAAATAGATAAAATGTATCTAATGAATATTAATGCTAATCATTAAACCAAATCTACAAATTAATAAATAAACCATTAAACCATAAACCATTCATTCATAAACTATAACTGCTTAAGAAACTAAACCTCCAAACTCTCTGAATCTTCTAAAAAGGTATACGGTAATACTCCTCTCATATCAAGAGGCTACACCCTCACATACACAGTAATACCATTATCCTGTGATATGGTACGACTTAAAAGTTGGGTTTCCCGCTGCCCAAGGGACACAAGACTGTGTGACCTATAATTTTTTTGACTCAATCTAATTAACATTTTAATTACCAGTACAGTCAATGTTCAGGGGTACCAGGTAGTAACGAGGCTATATACAAGGAGTACCAGTACAGTCAATGTTCAGGGGTACCAGGTAGTAACGAGGCTATATACAAGGAGTACCAGTACAGTCAATGTGCAGGGGTACCAGGTAGTAACGAGACTATATACAAGGAGTACCAGTCCAGTCAATGTGCAGGGGTACCAGGTAGTAACGAGGCTATATACAAGGAGTACCAGTACAGTCAATGTGCAGGGGTACCAGGTAGTAACGAGGCTATATACAAGGAGTACCAGTACAGTCAATGTGCAGGGGTACCAGGTAGTAACGAGGCTATATACAAGGAGTACCAGTACAGTCAATGTGCAGGGGTACCAGGTAGTAACGAGGCTATATACAAGGAGTACCAGTACAGTCAATGTGCAGGGGTACCAGGTAGTAACGAGGCTATATACAAGGAGTACCAGTACAGTCAATGTGCAGGGGTACCAGGTAGTAACGAGGCTATATACAAGGAGTACCATTACAGAGTCAATGTACAGGGGTACCAGGTAGTAACGAGGCTATATACAAGGAGTACCAGTACAGTCAATGTGCAGGGGTACCAGGTAGTAACGAGGCTATATACAAGGAGTACCATTACAGAGTCAATGTACAGGGGTACCAGGTAGTAACGAGGCTATATACAAGGAGTACCAGTACAGTCAATGTGCAGGGGTACCAGGTAGTAACGAGGCTATATACAAGGAGTACCAGTACAGTCAATGTTCAGGGGTACCAGGTAGTAACGAGGCTATATACAAGGAGTACCAGTACAGTCAATGTGCAGGGGTACCAGGTAGTAACGAGGCTATATACAAGGAGTACCAGTACAGTCAATGTGCAGGGGTACCAGGTAGTAACGAGGCTATATACAAGGAGTACCAGTACAGTCAATGTGCAGGGGTACCAGGTAGTAACGAGACTATATACAAGGAGTACCAGTACAGTCAATGTGCAGGGGTACCAGGTAGTAACGAGGCTATATACAAGGAGTACCAGTACAGTCAATGTGCAGGGGTACCAGGTAGTAACGAGGCTATATACAAGGAGTACCAGTACAGTCAATGTACAGGGGTACCAGGTAGTAACGAGGCTATATACAAGGAGTACCAGTACAGTCAATGTGCAGGGGTACCAGGTAGTAACGAGGCTATATACAAGGAGTACCAGTACAGTCAATGTACAGGGGTACCAGGTAGTAACGAGGCTATATACAAGGAGTACCAGTACAGTCAATGTGCAGGGGTACCAGGTAGTAACGAGGCTATATACAAGGAGTACCAGTACAGAGTCAATGTGCAGGGGTACCAGGTAGAAATGAGGCTATATACAAGGAGTTCCAGTACAGTCAATGTGCAGGGGTACCAGGTAGTAACGAGGTTATATACAAGGAGTACCATTACAGAGTCAATGTGCAGGGGTACCAGGTAGTAACGAGGCTATATACAAGGAGTACCAGTACAGTCAATGTGCAGGGGTACCAGGTAGTAACGAGACTATATACAAGGAGTACCAGTACAGTCAATGTGCAGGGGTACCAGGTAGTAACGAGGCTATATACAAGGAGTACCAGTACAGTCAATGTGCAGGGGTACCAGGTAGTAACGAGGCTATATACAAGAAGTACCAGTACAGTCAATGTACAGGGGTACCAGGTAGTAACGAGGCTATATACAAGGAGTACCAGTACAGTCAATGTGCAGGGGTACCAGGTAGTAACGAGGCTATATACAAGGAGTACCAGTACAGAGTCAATGTGCAGGGGTACCAGGTAGAAATGAGGCTATATACAAGGAGTTCCAGTACAGTCAATGTGCAGGGGTACCAGGTAGTAACGAGGTTATATACAAGGTATTTGAGTTACAGTTTTTCTCAATTGTTTACACACAAATACTGGTACTTGAGACACAATGACCACAACATGTAACTCCTGCACCAACCCCCTGAACCAATTATGATAAACTACAAGCACAATTCCTGCTTTACACTCAAATTGCAGTTCTAAAACAGACTTTTTTCAAAACACTACACATAATTCTTTGCATTTGGCACAATTTTCATGCAGAAAATTGAACACAGAACACACTGCCATTCAAATATGCACACTGACTCATCACATGGGCAAACACCCGTCACACAGTTTTACAATTAGCATTCAGAGCTTTAGCATGAAAGGGCAACAGGTGAGCTCTTCTGTTTTGGAGCAATGGATGCCAACATTGGAAACAGAGGCAGAGCCAGAGGAGTGAGAGTAAGAGGAGGAGGACGGGGAGGACGAGGACGAGGACGAGGAAGGCCAAGGACCGTAATCTCTGATGAGATCCGAGCCACTTTGGTTGATCATGTGGTCAACCATGGTCTAACAATGAGGGAGGCTGGGCAAAGAGTACAGCCAAATTTGAGCAGGTACACTGTAGCATCCATCATCCGGACTTTCCGAAATGAGAATAGGTAAGAAATCTACTCTCACTAGAAAATTGCAGTACTGCATATCAATACAGTACTCAATGAGTACAGTAGTACAGTATTGCCTGTGGACTGTTCTGTAGGACTGTAAAAATAAAGTATGTTTCAAGTATTTGGGAAATGTATTCCTACTTTGTATTTACAGTATTTTACTATTTGTTTGGCAGAACTGAAAGATTACCAACACAAGGTGGTCGGGAACGTGTTCTGTCTCCTGAACAGGAAACTGAAATCATGAACATGGTCCTAGAAAATAACGCCATAACATTACGGCAAATACAAAGAAAAATAATAGAAAACAATGAGATATTTCAAAATATTGATAGGGTAAGCTTATCAACACTGGACCGTGTCTTGCGCAGAAATAATCTCAGGATGAAGCAGGTCTACAGGATGCCATTTGAACGCAATTCAGAAAGAGTCAAAGAATTGCGATATAACTATGTGCAAGTGAGTCCTATACAATTCCACAATTGATGCATACTCTCAACACTGTATAAATTATACATACTTCAGTATTGTAATCATAATGATTGTGCTTCACAATAGTGACCACTCCATGTCTATTTCTGATATTGTCATGTGTGTTTCAGAGAGTCCTTGAGCTAGAGGTGGCTGCAGTGGAGCACCAGTTCATCTTCATTGATGAGGTTGGATTCAACCTCACAAAAAGACGAAAGAGGGGAAGGAATATCATCGGCCAGCGTGCCATTGTTCAAGTCCCTGGCCAGCGCGGAGGGAACATCACAATGTGTGCAGCGATTACCCACCACGGCGCCATCCATCACCATGCTACCCTTGGCCCCTACAACATCGCCCATCTGATCACATTCCTGGACACCCTACACAACACACTCATTCCACCAGATCAGGTAGATGGCCCAGAGCAGCTCAGGTACGTTGTCATTTGGGACAACGTAAGTTTCCACAGGGCTGCTCTGGTTCGTAACTGGTTCACTGCCCACCCACGCTTTTTAGTTGTTTATCTCCCTCCATATTCTCCATTCCTCAATCCTATTGAGGAATTGTTTTCTTTCTGGAGATGGAAAGTGTATGACCAAAATCCACAAACGCGTATACCTCTTCTCCAAGCTATGGAAGACGCATGTGGAGATATAGCAGCTGATGCTTTTCATGGCTGGAATCGCCATGCTAGGCGATATTTCCCCCGCTGCTTGGCCAGGGAAAACATTGCTTGTGATGTGGATGAGGTGCTGTGGCCAGACCGCAACAGAAGACAGGATACAGCATAGTTATTTTCTTTTTTTTCTTTTTTACTGTAACTGTATACATTAAAATCTTCTGTTTTGTACAGTGGGGAGAACAAGTATTTGATACACTGCCGATTTTGCAGGTTTTCCTACTTACAAAGCATGTAGAGGTCTGTAATTTTTATCATAGGTACTCTTCAACTGTGTGTGACGGAATCTAAAACAAAAATCCAGAAAATCACATTGTATGATTTTTAAGTAATGAATTTGCATTTTATTGCATGACATAAGTATTTGATACATCAGAAAAGCAGAACTTAATATTTGGTACAGAAACCTTTGTTTGCAATTACAGAGATCATACGTTTCCTGTAGTTCTTGACCAGGTTTGCACACACTGCAGCAGGGATTTTGGCCCACTCCTCCATACAGATCCTTCAGGTTTCGGGGCTGTCGCTGGGCAATACGGACTTTCAGCTCCCTCCAAAGATTTTCTATTGGGTTCAGGTCTGGAGACTGGCTAGGCCACTCCAGGACCTTGAGATGCTTCTTACGGAGCCACTCCTTAGTTGCCCTGGCTGTGTGTTTCGGGTCGTTGTCATGCTGGAAGACCCAGCCACGACCCATCTTCAATGCTCTTACTGAGGGAAGGAGGTTGTTGGCCAAGATCTCGCGATACATGGCCCCATCCATCCTCCCATCAATACGGTGCAGTCGTCCTGTCCCCTTTGCAGAAAAGCATCCCCAAAGAATGATGTTTACACCTCCATGCTTCACGGTTGGGATGGTGTTCTTGGGGTTGTACTCATCCTTCTTCTTCCTCCAAACACGGCGAGTGGAGTTTAGACCAAAAAGCTCTATTTTTGTCTCATCAGACCACATGACCTTCTCCCATTCCTCCTCTGGATCATCCAGATGGTCATTGACAAACTTCAGACGGGCCTGGACATGCGCTGGCTTGAGCAGGGGGACCTTGCGTGCGCTGCAGGATTTTAATCCATGACGGCGTAGTGTGTTACTAATGGTTTTCTTTGAGACTGTGGTCCCAGCTCTCTTCAGGTCATTGATCAGGTCCTGCCGTGTAGTTCTGGGCTGATCCCTCACCTTTCTCATGATCATTGATGCCCCACGAGGTGAGATCTTGCATGGTGCCCCAGACCGAGGGAGATTGACCGTAAAAGTGACTAGGTAATCAGGATAGATAATAAACAGAGTGTTTGAAAGAGTGTAAAAGAGTGTCTATGTGTGAATGTGTGTGTGTGTGTGTGTGTGTGTGTGTGTGTGTGTGTGTGTGTGTGTGTGTGTGTGTGTGTGTGTGTGTGTGTGTGTGTGTGTGTGTGTGTGTGTGTGTGTGTGTGTGTGTGTGTGTGTGTGTGTGTGTGTGTTGGAGTGTCATTGTAGTATGTGTGAGTATGTGGGTGTGTGTTGGAGTGTCATTGTAGTATGTGTGAGTGTGTGGGTGTGTGTGTGTGTGTGTGTGTGTGTGTGTGTGTGTGTGTGTGTGTGTGTGTGTGTGTGTGTGTGTGTGTGTTGGAGTGTCATTGTAGTATGTGTGAGTGTGTGGGTGTGTGTTGGAGTGTCATTGTAGTATGTGTGAGTGTGTGGGTGTGTGTTGGAGTGTCAGTGTAGTATGTGTGAGTGTGTGTGTGTGTGTTGGAGTGTCAGTGTAGTATGTGTGAGTGTGTGGGTGTGTGTTGGAGTGTCAGTGTAGTATGTGTGAGTGTGTGTGTGTGTGTTGGAGTGTCAGTGTAGTATGTGTGAGTGTGTGTGTGTGTTTTGGAGTGTCATTGTAGTATGTGTGAGTGTGTGGGTGTGTGTGTGTGTTGGAGTGTCAGTGTAGTATGTGTGAGTGTGTGTGTGTGTGTTGGAGTGTCAGTGTAGTATGTGTGAGTGTGTGGGTGTGTGTTGGAGTGTCAGTGTAGTATGTGTGAGTATGTGTGTGTGTGTTGGAGTGTCAGTGTAGTATGTGTGAGTGTGTGGGTGTGTGTTGGAGTGTCAGTGTAGTATGTGTGAGTGTGTGGGTGTGTGTTGGAGTGTCAGTGTAGTATGTGTGAGTGTGTGTGTGTGTGTTGGAGTGTCAGTGTAGTATGTGTGAGTGTGTGTGTGTGTGTTGGAGTGTCAGTGTAGTATGTGTGAGTGTGTGGGTGTGTGTTGGAGTGTCAGTGTAGTATGTGTGAGTGTGTGGGTGTGTGTTGGAGTGTCAGTGTAGTATGTGTGAGTGTGTGGGTGTGTGTTGGAGTGTCAGTGTAGTATGTGTGAGTGTGTGGGTGTGTGTTGGAGTGTCAGTGTAGTATGTGTGAGTGTGTGGGTGTGTGTTGGAGTGTCAGTGTAGTATGTGTGAGTGTGTGGGTGTGTGTTGGAGTGTCAGTGTAGTATGTGTGAGTGTGTGGGTGTGTGTTGGAGTGTCAGTGTAGTATGTGTGAGTGTGTGGGTGTGTGTTGGAGTGTCATTGTAGTATGTGTGAGTGTGTGGGTGTGTGTTGGAGTGTCATTGTAGTATGTGTGAGTGTGTGGGTGTGTGTGTGTGTGTGTGTGTGTGTGTGTGTGTGTGTGTGTGTGTGTGTGTGTGTGTGTGTGTGTGTGTTGGAGTGTCATTGTAGTATGTGTGAGTGTGTGGGTGTGTGTTGGAGTGTCATTGTAGTATGTGTGAGTGTGTGGGTGTGTGTTGGAGTGTCAGTGTAGTATGTGTGAGTGTGTGTGTGTGTGTTGGAGTGTCAGTGTAGTATGTGTGAGTGTGTGGGTGTGTGTTGGAGTGTCAGTGTAGTATGTGTGAGTGTGTGTGTGTGTGTTGGAGTGTCAGTGTAGTATGTGTGAGTGTGTGTGTGTGTGTTGGAGTGTCATTGTAGTATGTGTGAGTGTGTGGGTGTGTGTGTGTGTTGGAGTGTCAGTGTAGTATGTGTGAGTGTGTGTGTGTGTGTTGGAGTGTCAGTGTAGTGTGTGTGAGTGTGTGGGTGTGTGTTGGAGTGTCAGTGTAGTATGTGTGAGTGTGTGTGTGTGTGTTGGAGTGTCAGTGTAGTATGTGTGAGTGTGTGGGTGTGTGTTGGAGTGTCAGTGTAGTATGTGTGAGTGTGTGGGTGTGTGTTGGAGTGTCAGTGTAGTATGTGTGAGTGTGTGTGTGTGTGTGTGTTGGAGTGTCAGTGTAGTATGTGTGAGTGTGTGTGTGTGTGTTGGAGTGTCAGTGTAGTATGTGTGAGTGTGTGGGTGTGTGTTGGAGTGTCAGTGTAGTATGTGTGAGTGTGTGGGTGTGTGTTGGAGTGTCAGTGTAGTATGTGTGAGTGTGTGGGTGTGTGTTGGAGTGTCAGTGTAGTATGTGTGAGTGTGTGGGTGTGTGTTGGAGTGTCAGTGTAGTATGTGTGAGTGTGTGGGTGTGTGCTGGAGTGTCAGTGTAGTATGTGTGAGTATGTGGGTGTGTGTTGGAGTGTCAGTGTAGTATGTGTGAGTGTGTGGGTGTGTGTTGGAGTGTCATTGTAGTATGTGTGAGTGTGTGGGTGTGTGTTGGAGTGTCATTGTAGTATGTGTGAGTGTGTGTGTGTGTGTGTGTGTGTGTGTGTGTGTGTGTGTGTGTGTGTGTGTGTGTGTGTGTGTGTGTGTTGGAGTGTCATTGTAGTATGTGTGAGTGTGTGGGTGTGTGTTGGAGTGTCATTGTAGTATGTGTGAGTGTGTGGGTGTGTGTTGGAGTGTCAGTGTAGTATGTGTGAGTGTGTGTGTGTGTGTTGGAGTGTCAGTGTAGTATGTGTGAGTGTGTGGGTGTGTGTTGGAGTGTCAGTGTAGTATGTGTGAGTGTGTGTGTGTGTGTTGGAGTGTCAGTGTAGTATGTGTGAGTGTGTGTGTGTGTGTTGGAGTGTCATTGTAGTATGTGTGAGTGTGTGGGTGTGTGTGTGTGTTGGAGTGTCAGTGTAGTATGTGTGAGTGTGTGTGTGTGTGTGTTGGAGTGTCAGTGTAGTATGTGTGAGTGTGTGGGTGTGTGTTGGAGTGTCAGTGTAGTATGTGTGAGTGTGTGTGTGTGTGTTGGAGTGTCAGTGTAGTATATGTGAGTGTGTGTGTGTGTGTTGGAGTGTCAGTGTAGTATGTGTGAGTGTGTGGGTGTGTGTTGGAGTGTCAGTGTAGTATGTGTGAGTGTGTGGGTGTGTGTTGGAGTGTCAGTGTAGTATGTGTGAGTGTGTGGGTGTGTGTTGGAGTGTCAGTGTAGTATGTGTGAGTGTGTGGGTGTGTGTTGGAGTGTCAGTGTAGTATGTGTGAGTGTGTGGGTGTGTGTTGGAGTGTCAGTGTAGTATGTGTGAGTGTGTGGGTGTGTGTTGGAGTGTCAGTGTAGTATGTGTGAGTGTGTGGGTGTGTGTTGGAGTGTCAGTGTAGTATGTGTGAGTGTGTGGGTGTGTGTTGGAGTGTCAGTGTAGTATGTGTGAGTGTGTGGGTGTGTGTTGGAGTGTCAGTGTAGTATGTGTGAGTGTGTGGGTGTGTGTTGGAGTGTCAGTGTAGTATGTGTGAGTGTGTGTGTGTGTGTTGGTGTGTCAGTGTAGTATGTGTGAGTGTGTGTGTGTGTGTTGGAGTGTCATTGTAGTATGTGTGAGTGTGTGGGTGTGTGTGTGTGTTGGAGTGTCAGTGTAGTATGTGTGAGTGTGTGTGTGTGTGTTGGAGTGTCAGTGTAGTATGTGTGAGTGTGTGGGTGTGTGTTGGAGTGTCAGTGTAGTATGTGTGAGTGTGTGGGTGTGTGTTGGAGTGTCAGTGTAGTATGTGTGAGTGTGTGTGTGTGTGTTGGAGTGTCAGTGTAGTATGTGTGAGTGTGTGTGTGTGTGTGTGTTGGAGTGTCAGTGTAGTATGTGTGAGTGTGTGGGTGTGTGTTGGAGTGTCAGTGTAGTATGTGTGAGTGTGTGGGTGTGTGTTGGAGTGTCAGTGTAGTATGTGTGAGTGTGTGGGTGTGTGTTGGAGTGTCAGTGTAGTATGTGTGAGTGTGTGGGTGTGTGTTGGAGTGTCAGTGTAGTATGTGTGAGTGTGTGGGTGTGTGTTGGAGTGTCAGTGTAGTATGTGTGAGTGTGTGGGTGTGTGTTGGAGTGTCAGTGTAGTATGTGTGAGTGTGTGGGTGTGTGTTGGAGTGTCAGTGTAGTATGTGTGAGTGTGTGGGTGTGTGTTGGAGTGTCAGTGTAGTATGTGTGAGTGTGTGGGTGTGTGTTGGAGTGTCAGTGTAGTATGTGTGAGTGTGTGGGTGTGTGTTGGAGTGTCAGTGTAGTATGTGTGAGTGTGTGGGTGTGTGTTGGAGTGTCAGTGTAGTATGTGTGAGTGTGTGGGTGGGTGTGTGTTGGAGTGTCAGTGTAGTATGTGTGAGTGTGTGGGTGTGTGTTGGAGTGTCAGTGTAGTATGTGTGAGTGTGTGTGTGTGTGTGTTGGAGTGTCAGTGTAGTATGTGTGAGTGTGTGGGTGTGTGTTGGAGTGTCAGTGTAGTATGTGTGAGTGTGTGTGTGTGTGTTGGAGTGTCAGTGTAGTATGTGTGAGTGTGTGGGTGTGTGTTGGAGTGTCAGTGTAGTATGTGTGAGTGTGTGGGTGTGTGTTGGAGTGTCAGTGTAGTATGTGTGAGTGTGTGGGTGTGTGTTGGAGTGTCAGTGTAGTATGTGTGAGTGTGTGGGTGTGTGTTGGAGTGTCAGTGTAGTATGTGTGAGTGTGTGGGTGTGTGTTGGAGTGTCAGTGTAGTATGTGTGAGTGTGTGGGTGTGTGTTGGAGTGTCAGTGTAGTATGTGTGAGTGTGTGGGTGTGTGTTGGAGTGTCATTGTAGTATGTGTGAGTGTGTGTGTGTGTGTGTGTGTGTGTGTGTGTGTGTGTGTGTGTGTGTGTGTGTGTGTGTGTGTGTGTGTGTGTTGGAGTGTCATTGTAGTATGTGTGAGTGTGTGGGTGTGTGTTGGAGTGTCATTGTAGTATGTGTGAGTGTGTGGGTGTGTGTTGGAGTGTCAGTGTAGTATGTGTGAGTGTGTGTGTGTGTGTTGGAGTGTCAGTGTAGTATGTGTGAGTGTGTGGGTGTGTGTTGGAGTGTCAGTGTAGTATGTGTGAGTGTGTGTGTGTGTGTTGGAGTGTCAGTGTAGTATGTGTGAGTGTGTGTGTGTGTGTTGGAGTGTCATTGTAGTATGTGTGAGTGTGTGGGTGTGTGTGTGTGTTGGAGTGTCAGTGTAGTATGTGTGAGTGTGTGTGTGTGTGTGTTGGAGTGTCAGTGTAGTATGTGTGAGTGTGTGGGTGTGTGTTGGAGTGTCAGTGTAGTATGTGTGAGTGTGTGTGTGTGTGTTGGAGTGTCAGTGTAGTATATGTGAGTGTGTGTGTGTGTGTTGGAGTGTCAGTGTAGTATGTGTGAGTGTGTGGGTGTGTGTTGGAGTGTCAGTGTAGTATGTGTGAGTGTGTGGGTGTGTGTTGGAGTGTCAGTGTAGTATGTGTGAGTGTGTGGGTGTGTGTTGGAGTGTCAGTGTAGTATGTGTGAGTGTGTGGGTGTGTGTTGGAGTGTCAGTGTAGTATGTGTGAGTGTGTGGGTGTGTGTTGGAGTGTCAGTGTAGTATGTGTGAGTGTGTGGGTGTGTGTTGGAGTGTCAGTGTAGTATGTGTGAGTGTGTGGGTGTGTGTTGGAGTGTCAGTGTAGTATGTGTGAGTGTGTGGGTGTGTGTTGGAGTGTCAGTGTAGTATGTGTGAGTGTGTGGGTGTGTGTTGGAGTGTCAGTGTAGTATGTGTGAGTGTGTGGGTGTGTGTTGGAGTGTCAGTGTAGTATGTGTGAGTGTGTGTGTGTGTGTTGGTGTGTCAGTGTAGTATGTGTGAGTGTGTGTGTGTGTGTTGGAGTGTCATTGTAGTATGTGTGAGTGTGTGGGTGTGTGTGTGTGTTGGAGTGTCAGTGTAGTATGTGTGAGTGTGTGTGTGTGTGTTGGAGTGTCAGTGTAGTATGTGTGAGTGTGTGGGTGTGTGTTGGAGTGTCAGTGTAGTATGTGTGAGTGTGTGGGTGTGTGTTGGAGTGTCAGTGTAGTATGTGTGAGTGTGTGTGTGTGTGTTGGAGTGTCAGTGTAGTATGTGTGAGTGTGTGTGTGTGTGTGTTGGAGTGTCAGTGTAGTATGTGTGAGTGTGTGGGTGTGTGTTGGAGTGTCAGTGTAGTATGTGTGAGTGTGTGGGTGTGTGTTGGAGTGTCAGTGTAGTATGTGTGAGTGTGTGGGTGTGTGTTGGAGTGTCAGTGTAGTATGTGTGAGTGTGTGGGTGTGTGTTGGAGTGTCAGTGTAGTATGTGTGAGTGTGTGGGTGTGTGTTGGAGTGTCAGTGTAGTATGTGTGAGTGTGTGGGTGTGTGTTGGAGTGTCAGTGTAGTATGTGTGAGTGTGTGGGTGTGTGTTGGAGTGTCAGTGTAGTATGTGTGAGTGTGTGGGTGTGTGTTGGAGTGTCAGTGTAGTATGTGTGAGTGTGTGGGTGTGTGTTGGAGTGTCAGTGTAGTATGTGTGAGTGTGTGGGTGTGTGTTGGAGTGTCAGTGTAGTATGTGTGAGTGTGTGGGTGTGTGTTGGAGTGTCAGTGTAGAATGTGTGAGTGTGTGGGTGGGTGTGTGTTGGAGTGTCAGTGTAGTATGTGTGAGTGTGTGGGTGTGTGTTGGAGTGTCAGTGTAGTATGTGTGAGTGTGTGTGTGTGTGTGTTGGAGTGTCAGTGTAGTATGTGTGAGTGTGTGGGTGTGTGTTGGAGTGTCAGTGTAGTATGTGTGAGTGTGTGTGTGTGTGTTGGAGTGTCAGTGTAGTATGTGTGAGTGTGTGGGTGTGTGTTGGAGTGTCAGTGTAGTATGTGTGAGTGTGTGGGTGTGTGTTGGAGTGTCAGTGTAGTATGTGTGAGTGTGTGGGTGTGTGTTGGAGTGTCAGTGTAGTATGTGTGAGTGTGTGGGTGTGTGTTGGAGTGTCAGTGTAGTATGTGTGAGTGTGTGGGTGTGTGTTGGAGTGTCAGTGTAGTATGTGTGAGTGGGTGGGTGTGTGTTGGAGTGTCAGTGTAGTATGTGTGAGTGTGTGTGTGTGTGTTGGAGTGTCAGTGTAGTATGTGTGAGTGTGTGGGTGTGTGTTGGAGTGTCAGTGTAGTATGTGTGAGTGTGTGTGTGTGTGTTGGAGTGTCAGTGTAGTATGTGTGAGTGTGTGGGTGTGTGTTGGAGTGTCAGTGTAGTATGTGTGAGTGTGTGGGTGTGTGTTGGAGTGTCAGTGTAGTATGTGTGAGTGTGTGGGTGTGTGTTGGAGTGTCAGTGTAGTATGTGTGAGTGTGTGTGTGTGTGTTGGAGTGTCAGTGTAGTATGTGTGAGTGTGTGGGTGTGTGTTGGAGTGTCAGTGTAGTATGTGTGAGTGTGTGGGTGTGTGTGTGAGTGTGTGGGTGTGTGTTGGAGTGTCAGTGTAGTATGTGTGAGTGTGTGGGTGTATGTTGGAGTGTCAGTGTAGTATGTGTGAGTGTGTGGGTGTGTGTTGGAGTGTCAGTGTAGTATGTGTGAGTGTGTGGGTGTGTGTTGGAGTGTCAGTGTAGTATGTGTGAGTGTGTGGGTGTGTGTTGGAGTGTCAGTGTAGTATGTGTGAGTGTGTGGGTGTGTGTTGGAGTGTCAGTGTAGTATGTGTGAGTGTGTGTGTGTGTGTTGGAGTGTCAGTGTAGTATGTGTGAGTGTGTGGGTGTGTGTTGGAGTGTCAGTGTAGTATGTGTGAGTGTGTGGGTGTGTGTTGGAGTGTCAGTGTAGTATGTGTGAGTGTGTGGGTGTGTGTTAGAGTGTCAGTGTAGTATGTGTGAGTGTGTGGGTGTGTGTTGGAGTGTCAGTGTAGTATGTGTGAGTGTGTGGGTGTGTGTTGGAGTGTCAGTGTAGTATGTGTGAGTGTGTGGGTGTGTGTTGGAGTGTCAGTGTAGTATGTGTGAGTGTGTGGGTGTGTGTTGGAGTGTCAGTGTAGTATGTGTGAGTGTGTGGGTGTGTGTTGGAGTGTCAGTGTAGTATGTGTGAGTGTGTGGGTGTGTGTTGGAGTGTCAGTGTAGTATGTGTGAGTGTGTGGGTGTGTGTTGGAGTGTCAGTGTAGTATGTGTGAGTGTGTTGGTGTGTTGGAGTGTCAGTGTAGTATGTGTGAGTGTGTGTGTGTGTGTTGGAGTGTCAGTGTAGTATGTGTGAGTGTGTGGGTGTGTGTTGGAGTGTCAGTGTAGTATGTGTGAGTGTGTGGGTGTGTGTTGGAGTGTCAGTGTAGTATGTGTGAGTGTGTGGGTGTGTGTTGGAGTGTCAGTGTAGTATGTGTGAGTGTGTGGGTGTGTGTTGGAGTGTCAGTGTAGTATGTGTGAGTGTGTGGGTGTGTGTTGGAGTGTCAGTGTAGTATGTGTGAGTGTGTGTGTGTGTGTTGGAGTGTCAGTGTAGTATGTGTGAGTGTGTGGGTGTGTGTTGGAGTGTCAGTGTAGTATGTGTGAGTGTGTGGGTGTGTGTTGGAGTGTCAGTGTAGTATGTGTGAGTGTGTGTGTGTGTGTGTTGGAGTGTCAGTGTAGTATGTGTGAGTGCGTGGGTGTGTGTTGGAGTGTCAGTGTAGTATGTGTGAGTGTGTGGGTGTGTGTTGGAGTGTCAGTGTAGTATGTGTGAGTGTGTGTGTGTGTGTTGGAGTGTCAGTGTAGTATGTGTGAGTGTGTTGGTGTGTGTTGGAGTGTCAGTGTAGTATGTGTGAGTGTGTGGGTGTGTGTTGGAGTGTCAGTGTAGTATGTGTGAGTGTGTGGGTGTGTGTTGGAGTGTCAGTGTAGTATGTGTGAGTGTGTGGGTGTGTGTTGGAGTGTCAGTGTAGTATGTGTGAGTGTGTGTGTGTGTGTTGGAGTGTCAGTGTAGTATGTGTGAGTGTGTGGGTGTGTGTTGGAGTGTCAGTGTAGTATGTGTGAGTGTGTGTGTGTGTGTTGGAGTGTCAGTGTAGTATGTGCGAGTGTGTGTGTGTGTGTTGGAGTGTCAGTGTAGTATGTGTGAGTGTGTGGGTGTGTGTTGGAGTGTCAGTGTAGTATGTGTGAGTGTGTGGGTGTGTGTTGGAGTGTCAGTGTAGTATGTGTGAGTGTGTGGGTAGAGTCCAGTGAGTGTACATCAAGCCAGCACAAAAAAGTCAGTACAAAAAAGGGGGGTCAAAGCAAATAGTCCAGGTAGCCATATGATTATCTGTTCAGCTGGTTGGGGGGTTCAGCTGGTTGGGGGGTTCAGCTGGTTGGGGGGTTCAGCTGGTTGGGGGGTTCAGCTGGTTGGGGGGTAGAAGCTGTTAAGGAGCCTTTTGGACCCAGACTTAGTCCTCCGGTACTGCGTGCCCTGCGGAAGCTAAGGGAACAGTCTATGAGTTGGGTAGCTGGAGCCTTTGACAATTTGTAGGCCCTTCCTCTGACATTGCCTGGTATAGAGGTCCTGGATTACCTACCAGACAACTAGAATACTGTATTACCTACCAGACAACTAGAATACTGTATTACCTACCAGACAACTAGAATACTGCATTACCTACCAGACAACCAGAATACTGTATTACCTACCAGACAACCAGAATACTGCATTACCTACCAGACAACCAGAATACTGTATTACCTACCAGACAACCAGAATACTGTATTACCTACCAGACAACCAGAATACTGTATTACCTACCAGACAACCAGAATACTGCATTACCTACCAGACAACCAGAATACTGTATTACCTACCAGACAACCAGAATACTGCATTACCTACCAGACAACCAGAATACTGTATTACTTACCAGACAACCAGAATACTGTATTACCTACCAGACAACCATAATACTGTATTACCTACCAGACAACCAGAATACTGTATTACCTACCAGACAACCAGAATACTGCATTACCTACCAGACAACCAGAATACTGTATTACTTACCAGACAACCAGAATACTGTATTACCTACCAGACAACCAGAATACTGTATTACCTACCAGACAACCAGAATACTGTATTACCTGCAGTTCAAGTGGTGGTGGGTTAAGACAATCAGAAATACTATTAGACTTCCCCAAAGAGGACCTTTTACAGGACAGGTACATCTATGTGTGCTCAAGCAAAATATATATAAAAATAAACATTAACAATCAATTCACAGAGTGAAACAATGAATGAGCACAAACTAGTGGGAGACAGAGAGGGCATTCTGGAAAGAGTCCCTTCATCTTCATCGTGTCGACTTTTTAAATGAGGGATGTCATATATGAAAATAACAAGCTGTAGTGTATTGTAGAGGCCTACAACAGAAAATGCATGTGAAGCGTTAAACGTTCACTGCCTGCCAGACAGGTTACAACAATTCTGCTGGCTTGGGCAGACCCGATACAGACCCATCCCAATTTGGATCCGATTCTCCCTTATCGCTGACGTTTTCTGGGTCGGATCTGGTCCACCTCGGGTATAGATTTTTTTTTAATGACCGGGTCCTGTCAGTGTCGGTGTCAGATGGGAATCCAATTCGGTTCGGATCTCCATTACAGGATCTGAGAAGACCTGTAGTCCGAACCCTACCAAATTTGCACTTGTTTGCTCATTAGAATAATACCCAGAATTTTTTTATTTATTTTTTTTATTTCACCTTTATTTAACCAGGTAGGTCAGTTGAGAACAAGTTCTCATTTGCAACTGCGACCTGGCCAAGACAAAGCAAAGCAGTGCGACAAAAAAAACAACACAGAGTTACACATTAAACAAAGTCAAAAACACAATAGAAAATCTATAAACAGAGTGCAAAATGTAGTGCAAAAATGCAGTAAGGTTGGGAGGTAGGACAATAAATAGACTATAGAGTAGAAATAAATTACAGAATTATCATCATTAACACAGGAATGAAGGATGTGCAAATTATGATGTGCAAATAGAGATACTGGAGTGCAAGATTAGTGAGAAAATAAACAAAAATAAATATGGGGATGAGGTAGTAGTGTGGGCTATTTACAGAAGGGCTATATACAGGTGCAGTGATCGATAAGCAGCTTAGACAGCTGATGCTTAAAGTTATTGAGGGAGATAGGAACCTCTAGCTTCAATGATTTTTGCAATTCGTTCCAGTCATTGGCAGCAGCGAACTGGAAGGAATGGCGGCCAAAGGAGGTGTTGGCTTTGGGGGTGACCAGAGAGATATACCTGCTGGAGCGCATGCTACGGGTGGGTGTTGCTATGGTGACCAGTGAGCTGAGATAGGGCGGGGATTTACCTAATAAAGACTTATAGATGACCTGGAGCCAGTGGGTTTGGCGACGAATATATAGTGATGGCCAGCCAACGAGAGCATACAGGTCGCAGTGGTGGGTAGTGTAAGGGGCTTTGGTGACAAAACGGATGGCACTATGATAGACTACGTCCAATTTACTAAGTAGAGTGTTGGAGGCTAGTTTGTAAATGACATCGCCGAAATCAAGGATCGGTAGGATAGTCAGTTTTACAAGGGCATGTTTGGCAGCATGAGTGAAGGAGGCTCTGTTGCGAAATAGGAAGCCAATTCTGGATTTAATTTTGGATTGGAGATGGTTGATGTGAGTCTGGAAGTTGAGTTTATAGTCTAACCAGATGCCTAGGTATTTGTAGGTGTCCACGTATTCTAATTCGGATCCGTCGAGAGTAGTGATGATAGTCCGGTGGGCGGGTGCTGGCATCGTTCGATAGAAAAGCATGCACTTAGTTTTACTAGCGTTTAAGAGCAGTTGTAGGCCACGGAAGGAGTGTTGTATGGCATTGAAGCTTGATTGAAGGTTAGTAAACACAGTATCCAAAGAGGGGCCAGATGTATACAGAATGGTGTCATCTGCGTAGAGATGGATCAGAGAGTCACCAGCAGCGAGAGCGACATCGTTGATGTATATAGAGAAAAGGGTTGGCCCAAGAATTGAACCCTGTGGCACCCCCATAGAGACTGCCAGAGGATCGGACAATAGGCCCTCCGATTTGACACACTGAACTCTGTCTGCAAAGTAGTTAGAGAACCAGGCAAGGCACTCACTTGAGAAACCAAGGCTGTTGAGTCTGCCAATAAGAATGCGGTGATTGACAGAGTCGAAAGCCTTGGCCAGGTCGATGAAAACGGCTGCACAGTACTGTCTTTTATCGATGGCGGTTATGATATCGTTCAGTACCTTGAGCGTAGCTGAGGTGCACCCATGACCAGCTCGGAAACCAGATTGCATAGCAGAGAAGGTACGGTGGGATTCGAAGTGGTCAGTTATCTGTTTGTTAACTTGGCTTTCGAAAACTTTAGAAAGGCAGGGCAGGATGGATATTGGTCTATAACAGTTTGGGTCTAGAGTGTCTCCTCCTTTGAAGAGGGGGATGACCGCGGCAGCTTTCCAATCTCTAGGGATCTCAGACGATACGAAAGAGAGGTTGAACAAACTAGTGATAGGTGTTGCAACAATTTTGGCTGATAATTTCAGAAAGAGAGGGTCCAGATTATCTAGCCCAGCAGATTTGTAGGGGTCCAGACTTAGCAGCTCTTTCAGAACATCAGCTGTCAGGATTTGGGTGAAGGAGAAGCGGGGGGGGCTTGGGCAAGTAGCTGCCGGGGGTGCAGAGCTGTTGACCGGGGTAGGGGTAGTCAGATTGAAAGCATGGCCAGCCGTAGCAAAATGCTTATTGAAATTTTCAATAATCGTGGATTTATCGGTGGTAACAGTGTTTCCGAGCCTCAGTGCAGTGGGCAACTGGGAGGAGGTGCTCTTATTCTCCATGGACTTTACAGTGTCCCAGAACTTTTTGGAGTTAGTACTACAGGAAGCAAATTTCTGTTTGAAAAAGCTGGCCTTTGCTTTTCTAACTGACTGTGTGTACTTGTTCCTGACTTCCCTGAATAGCTGCATATCGCGGGGGCTATTCGATGCTAATGCAGTGCGCCACAGGATGTTTTTGTGTTGGTCTAATGCTGTCAAGTCTGGGGTGAACCAAGGGCTATATCTATTCTTAGTTCTACGTTTTTTGAAAGGGGCATGCTTATTTAGGATGGTGAGGAAAGCACTTTTAAAGAACAACCAGGCGTCCTCTACTGACGGGATGAGGTCAATATCCTTCCAGGATACCTGGGCCAGATCGAATAGAAAGGCCTGCTCGCAAAAGTGTTTTAGGGAGCGTTTGACAGTGATAAGGGGTGGTCGTTTGACCGCTGACCCATTACGAACGCAGGCGATGAGGCAGTGATCGCTGAGATCCTGGTAGAAAACAGAGGAGGTGTATTTGGAGGGCAAGTTAGTCAGGATGATATCAATAATGGTACCCATGTTTACGGATTTTGGGTTGTACCTGGTGGGTTCCTTGATAATTTGTGTAAGATTGAGGGCATCTATCTTAGATTGAAAGACAGCCGGGGTGTTAAGCATATCCCAGTTTAAGTCACCTAAAAGTACAAACTCTGAAGATAGATGGGGGGCAATCAATTCACATATGGAGTCCAGGGCACAGCTGGGGGCTGAGGGGGGTCTGTAACAGGCGGCAACAGTGAGAGACTTATTTCTGGATAGGTGGATTTTTAAAAGTAGAAGCTCAAACTGTTTGGGCACAGACCTGGACAGTACGACAGAGCTCTGCAGGTTATCTCTTTTTGGTGGCCTTCCTAAGCCAGGATTCAGACACAGCTAGGACATCCGGGTTGGCGGAGTGTGCTAATGCTGTGAATAAATCAAACTTAGGGAGGAGGCTTCTAATGTTAACATGCATGAAACCAAGGCTTTTACGGTTACAGAAATCAACAAATGAGAGCGCCTGGGGAATAGGTGTAGTACTGGGGGCTACAGGACCTGGGTTTACCTCTACATCACCAGAGGAACAGAGGAGTAATAGAATTAGTATTCGACTAAGGACTTTAAGAACTGGACGTCTAGTACGTTGGGTACATAGAATAAAAGGAGCAGATTTATGGGCGTGGTGGAATAGATTCAGGGCATAATTTATAGTCAAGGATATAGAAGGGTGTGAGTTCAGTGGAGGTAAACCTAGGCGTTGGGTAATAAAGAGAGAGGTTGCATCTCTGGAGACACCAGTTAAGCCAGATGAGGTCTCCGCATGTGTGGGGGGAGGGACAAAAAAGCTATCAGATCCCAGTTGAGCAGGACTAGGGGCTCTACAATGAAATAAAACAATAATAGCTAACCTAAACAACAACAGACAAGGCATATTGAAATAAGAAAGGGGCAGAACATAAAATAAATAAAATGACAGTTAATTAAGAGGGCTAAGACAACGACGGGTAATGGCGATGAATGGACAAAGGGGGTCAGTTAGAAAAAAAGTGATGTACTACACACAGGACCTGAGGCCTGGTAGTTAAACAGAAATAAATACCATAAAACCAAACAGTCCTGCAGGCATCAGCTGTGGAGCTGAACAATCGTAGGATCCGATGAAAAAGCAAAGTGGTGAGCCGGGGGATCAGTTCAATGGCACGGCGTTCAGAGTGTTAGCAGTCCGGGGCTAGCAGATGAATCTTCAGCGACGTAGCAGAGGAGAACCCTGTTGATACCACGTCGGACAATTACGTCGGCAGACCAGTCACGGTGCCTCGGTGGGGCTCCGTGTCGACAGTAGAAAGGTCCAGGTAGATTGATAAGGTACTGGAGCCCGGGAGAGTAGCTAGCACACGTCGGCTGTCCGGGAGATGATCCTAGCTCACGCTAGCATTGGAAGCATGTACACAATGGAGCTTAGCTATAAACGTCGGTCAGTCGAATGCAGCTAGCTAGCTGTGATGATCCGGTGTGGCAGTCCGGTACTTTCAGTGGAAATCCGGTGAAGTGGAAGGGAACGCAGTCCGATAAGCGTTGGATTGGTAGCGCGCTGAGCAGACTGGCCAATATTGTCCGAATTGAAAGCTGGCTGAACAACCAAGAGCGGTGGTGATGACCACTAGCAGTGGTTAGCGATGGCTGGTTAGCAAGCTAGCTAGCAGGCTAACTTTTGACTGCGGTTCGGATTAAATAGTGCAAAAACACGGATATTTGACCCGATATTTGACCCGTTTCACGTTGGGTAGGTGGCTTGCAGGAGGGGTAAATCGGGAACAAATACAAATGTATGGAAAGACAAATTACAAACTATTTACACGAGACGAGACGGGACAAAACAAAATACACGTCTGCACTGTTACGCCATCTTGGATAAGAGAGGAATGCTATGCAAGTGTTTGTTATTTACATTAACTTTTTGGTGATTCAGCAAACGCTCTTATCCAGAGTGACTTATAGTCAGTGCATTCAACTAAGATAGATAAACAAGAACATATCAAAGTCATAGCAAGAAAAACATATTTCTGTAACGGTTACTGAGAATGTTATTATAGTTCAAGTGGCCTGTTGGTTTATTCGGCAGGTTGGACTACTTTGAACATCACCCCTGCCAATTTTAAAGCTTTTGAAAAAGCTAACATAAGAGCATGTGACAGGTAGGAGAAATTATAAATCTTCAGTTGGCTACTTTCCTATTCAATGGATTTAAAAAGTATTATTGTGATATAATGCTTACTGCATTGAGAATGTATGTGCAGTTGAAGTTTGGTTATAGAGTCAATGACATAGCTATTTTCAATGTCTGTAAAAGACGTCTTTTAAAATATAATTCAGAACCAAAAATGTACCTGATTTAAATGTTGGAACGTATTTTAAACATACGGAAAAATATGTATTTCTACCTTTCATTCAGAACCTAAAATTAACATAACGTTGTCTCTTTTAAACGTATTTTCAACATAATTTTGCTTACTGGTATTTGCCACTCCTTCAAAACACTGTCAGACAAAACAGCTTTCAGTTAAACCATGTTTTCCATCACCTTTAATTAATTTCACATTCTAATCTGCTTGATGATACATGAGAACAGTCTAGATTGATTGACCAATGCTTCTCCCAATAGATAAAGCTGTCAGTAAAAGGAAAAATAATTTGGCAGCCATTTTGTCTGAAGATGTTCTAGAGAACTGACAGCATATTAGGTGTAGGACAGAGCAATAACAGACTATTGACCCAGGACGAAGAACAGAGCAAGTCCTAAAACGGACACAGACAGAGCAGAGCAGAGCACAACTTTCCTAATGAACATGTGTACTGGGAAGAACAGAAGTGCAGGGAAAGTTCTGCAGTAATGATGAACAAAAAGAAAGTTTGGCTAATTAGACAGAACTAGAGCTCACTTGTTATGTTCTGATGGTGTTTGAGGAAGTAGACAGGAAGCACTGCTTTAGTAAAGAGGAGAAATACTCTACAATATGTATATTGTTTTCCTGCAGCAGAGGAGAGGCTCAGACAGGTGTTTAGACAGGTAATTAGGTGCTATATGCATTTATAACAAAGTTTGTTTTAGTTTTCTCACATTTAATGATGTGATGACTCATCCTGCTACAGTATAGCACCCACACTACCTGACCGGTACCTGACCGGTACCTAATCAAATAAATAAATAAATAAATAAACTACATAAACATATTCCTATAGCATACTGGAGTTAATGGGAATTACTGAAATTAATCTACAACTATCTCCAGATGCGAAACTACCATTTTGTTCCTTGTCTTTCTAATTTTAAGTGTTCAATTATAAATAACATTAGGCTTTAAACAATTCTACAATATAATGCATTAACTAAGACAAACAAAGAGACAAAGTAAAAGTCTTCGCAGTTTGAACTAACAATTTATATATTGCTTGGTTGAAAAATGTGCCATTGACTGAAAGTGTTGCGATTTTCAACTAGGGTTATTATAGTGAGAACAAGCCGCTGTTCAACAGATGAGCTGTTTGTTTTAATGCTCTACTTATTTCTCCCTCTTTAGACATGTGTTGTCTGATCAATCACAACCCTGAGGACCAATCACAACCCTGAGGACCAATCACAACCCTGAGGACCAATCACAACCCTGAGGACCAATCACAACCGTGAGGATCAATCACAATCCTGAGGACCAATCACAACCCTGAGGACCAATGACAACCCTGAGGATCAATCACAACCCTGAGGACCAATCACAACCCTGAGGACCAATGACAACCCTGAGGATCAATCACAACCCTGAGGACCAATCACAACCCTGAGGACCAATGACAATCCTGAGGACCAATCACAACCCTGAGGACCAATGACAACCCTGAGGATCAATCACAACCCTGAGGACCAATCACAACCCTGAGGACCAATCACAACCCTGAGGACCAATCACAACCCTGAGGACCAATCACAACCCTGAGGACTCCAGCCACTAAAAGTATAATAAACAGACCCTCTTCTGACCCACAAAAGAGCTCGCTGCACCTCTCAAACTGTAAAAATTGTATAATCTGGCCACAAAGATATGTTTACAAAAATAATGTCAACATACAGTGTATAAAGTTCATCATTCCCAAGGCACAGATTTGTTATGTCTTGTGTTCTGAAAATACAGCTCAAATCTGGGTGACGTGTCAGCTTAATAATTACCCCAAGGCATTGATCTTGAGTAGGCACATGTTTGGGTATGTTGTGTGGCTACTGTACTTCTAGCAATAGTTCCCTATGGGAATAAATCGCTCATGCCTAGAGGTACAGAGAAACCCCAGGGACTAAGGCAGTTGGATAAGGCCTCAATCTGCAAGGTTGGGTTCACTAGGGGCAAATATAATCCAAGCACTGCCCAGGACTCTGTTTATAGAATAAACAGTCAGAAAGCAGAGTTTGCATTAAATTACCATAACAATGTACTGATATAGAATTATAGGAATCATCCCACTATGTACAGTCAGACAGACACTGTACAGTCAGACAGACACTGTACAGTCAGACAGACACTGTACAGTCAGACAGAAACTGTACAGTCAGATAGACACTGTACAGTCAGACAGACACTGTACAGTCAGACAGACACTGTACAGTCAGACAGACACTGTACAGTCAGACAGAAACTGTACAGTCAGACAGACACTGTACAGTCAGACAGACACTGTACAGTCAGACAGACACTGTACAGTCAGACAGACACTGTACAACTGCACAGTCAGACAGACACTGTACAGTCAGACAGACACTGTACAGTCAGACAGACACTGTACAGTCAGACAGACACTGTACAGTCAGATAGACACTGTACAGTCAGACAGACACTGTACAGTCAGACAGACACTGTACAGTCAGACAGACACTGTACAGTCAGACAGACACTGTACAACTGCACAGTCAGACAGACACTGTACAGTCAGACAGACACTGTACAGTCAGACAGACACTGTACAGTCAGACAGACACTGTACAGTCAGATAGACACTGTACAGTCAGACAGAAACTGTACAGTCAGACAGACACTGTACAGTCAGACAGACACTGTACAGTCAGACAGAAACTGTACAGTCAGACAGACACTGTACAGTCAGACAGAAACTGTACAGTCAGACAGACACTGTACAGTCAGACAGACACTGTACAGTCAGACAGACACTGTACAACTGCACAGTCAGACAGACACTGTACAGTCAGACAGACACTGTACAGTCAGACAGACACTGTACAGTCAGACAGACACTGTACAGTCAGATAGACACTGTACAGTCAGACAGACACTGTACAGTCAGACAGACACTGTACAGTCAGACAGACACTGTACAGTCAGACAGAAACTGTACAGTCAGACAGACACTGTACAGTCAGACAGACACTGTACAACTGTACAGTCAGACAGACACTGTACAGTCAGACAGACACTGTACAGTCAGACAGACACTGTACAACTGCACAGTCAGACAGACACTGTACAGTCAGACAGACACTGTACAGTCAGACAGACACTGTACAGTCAGATAGACACTGTACAGTCAGACAGACACTGTACAGTCAGACAGACACTGTACAGTCAGACAGAAACTGTACAGTCAGACAGACACTGTACAGTCAGACAGACACTGTACAACTGTACAGTCAGACAGACACTGTACAGTCAGACAGACACTGTACAGTCAGATAGACACTGTACAGTCAGACAGACACTGTACAGTCAGACAGACACTGTACAGTCAGACAGACACTGTACAGTCAGATAGACACTGTACAGTCAGTACAGTCAGACAGACACTGTACAGTCAGACAGACACTGTACAGTCAGATAGACACTGTACAGTCAGACAGACACTGTACAGTCAGATAGACACTGTACAGTCAGACAGACACTGTACAGTCAGACAGACACTGTACAGTCAGATAGAGATCACTAACAGAACGATTTCTGCAAAGAGCTGTGTGGTTGGTTACACATTCTGTATTGATTCTTACAAAGTAATGAGATGGAAGACATTCTCAGAATTATGATTCAAAAGATGTCAGGGAAATCCTTCCTAAAGAATAAACGGATGGATTAGTTAATTCATTTATTTCAATAACATCATCTAATCCCAATAGGGTCTGTGCCGACAATGATCTGCAGTATTAGTAGGAATATATTATGCCTGAATACTTGTGTTGTTCTGCACCTCTGTTCAAAACAATACTCTCCTAATTCAATAATGTGAGAAAATGAATCATTTAATTACCTGGAAATAATGACCTTGTGATGTCTCTGGGGTTATAATAGAAATAAAGATGAATAATGCTCCTATTGTTTTCAGATCAATTCAGCCCAATTTTGATGCCAGTAACATTTGTCAATCATGATTTAAATATTTTCTCATTTAGAATGTACCTTTTTTTTAGGGCAGGGCTTGGAACCGGTTCAGGGATCAGAACCGAAAACCAGAACGTTGTACCCACTGTGACTATTATAACCTACCTACCTTACCTGCCACCCTAGACCCACTTCAATTTGCTTACCGCCCCAATAGATCCACAGACGATGCAATCGCCATCACATTACACACTGTCCTGTCCCATCTGGACAAGAGGAATACCTATGAAAGAATGCTGTTCCTTGACTATAGCTCAGCATTCAACACCATAGTACCCTCCAAGCTCATCGTTAAGCTCGAAGCCCTGGGTCTGAACCCAGCCCTGTGCAACTGGGTCCTGGACTTCCTGACGGGTCACTCCCAGGTGGTGAAGTTAGGAAACAACACCTCCTCTTCGCTGATCCTCAACACTGGGGCCCCACAAGGGTGCGTGCTCAGCCCACTCCTGTACTCCCTGTTCACCCATGACTGCGTGGCCAAGCACGCCTCCAACTCAATCATCAAGTTTGCAGACGACACAACAGTAGTAGGATTGATTACCAACAATGATGAGACAGAGAGGTGAGGGCTCTGGGAGTGTGGTGGTGAGACAGTCTACAGGGAGGAGGTGAGGGCTCTGGGAGTGTGGTGGTGAGACAATCTACAGGGAGGAGGTGAGGGCTCTGGGAGTGTGGTGGTGAGACAGTCTACAGGGAGGAGGTGAGGGCTCTGGGAGTGTGGTGGTGAGACAGTCTACAGGGAGGAGGTGAGGGCTCTGGGAGTGTGGTGGTGAGACAGTCTACAGGGAGGAGGTGAGGGCTCTGGGAGTGTGGTGGTGAGACAGCCTACAGGGAGGAGGTGAGGGCTCTGGGAGTGTGGTGGTGAGACAGTCTACAGGAAGGAGGTAAGGGCTCCGTGGTACCAGGAAAATAACCTCTCACTCAACGTCAGCAAAACTAAGGAGATGATCATGAACTTCAGGAAACAGCAGAGGGAGCACCCCACCTTTTTGGTTCCAGGCAGAACCTTTTTGGGTTCTACATGGAACCCAAAATAATACTGCCTGTAACCAAAAAGGGTTCTTCAAAGGGTTCTCCTATGGGGACAGCCGACAAACCCTTTTTTTCTAAGAGTCTAGAAACATGGATTAGGAAGCACAATAACCATTAGCTTTTACAGATATAGGATTTTAATTTTAGCCAGTTTGCTGCAGTAGGACAATTAACCCTGCAGCAACAGGACGAATTATTATGTGGATTATAATTAATGGACATTTTTAAACTTGAAGTTCTCCTGCAATATCTTGCCTAATTGGTATTCATGCAACACAAACTATCACTATCAAATTCACTCAGGATGCTTGATGTAAAATATTGCCAGGTATCACAAGATAAAGTATACTCTTAGAAAAAAAGGGTTGTTCGCCTGTCCCTGTAGGAGAACCCTTTTGGGTTCCATGTAGAATGGTTTCAACATGAATCCCAAAAGGGTTCTACTTTTAAAAAAAATGATTCTACCTGCAACCAAAATCGGTTCTTCAAAGGGTTCTCCTATGAGGGCAGACTATAGAACCCTTAAAGGTTCTAGATAGCACCTTTATTTCTGAGAGCACCAGATATGCTCCTCTTATAGTGAAAAGCAATGCACTTCAGTGGAGTGAAGGGAGATAAGACACAGAAACAGCTACTGTAATTACTGTTGGATGTGGAACCTCATTACCCATTTATTCTAGATGTTTCTTCAATTTCCTTTGAACAAAGAAACGTCTCATGTTTTAAAATAATCCAACAGGCAACAGGATAGCACCGCTAGCATATCTGCCAGCTCTATCTCTAGCTACTGGATGCAGTTTTCCCTCATTCAATTTGAAATCAAAGGTTCATTTATTGTTAAGGTTAATTAACCAATTAGCGTGTAGCACTCTTACTGACCTTCTGTAACTGATTGGTATCGGACACATTGATCCTGAGAGCACTGCAGGGCGGGTGGAGCTTTAAGACACTCATTACATGACGGGATTACAGCAGCAAACACCAAGGTCGCACAATCTGTGATAAAACAGAAAAATAAAACGAACAAGAGAAAAATGAAGACATTTTCCTTTACAATGGTGTTAGACCTGATCCTCCTCTCAGAAACTGCAGAAGAAAACTACATTGACCACGATAGATGGTGTCCTACTGTTCTATACAAATGTTTTTAGCAAAGTTAACATCATAATTGTGACCAATTCATTGATATGAATGTTTTACAAGTTATAACTGTTTATCAGGTTATAATATATTAGTTTATTAAAGAGATTAAAGAGATTTTCTGGTACTTTTGTATACTTGTTAGCCAGTAGATCGCTCACAAGCCAAAAGTGGTCCCCGAAAATGTTGTACTATGTCAGTTATGTACAGGTATGTGCACCACGTCATTGCTCTCTCTCTCTCTCTGCTGTGTGTGCATCTTGCTAGCTGTCACGCAAATGGTGAGGGGCTGAAGCTCATTGGCTAGAACTCTAATTGCTAGGGGGCGGGCCCACATGGGGGGGAAATGAAGCAAAAATGGTGGAGCATGCATGAACCACACACTGACGCATCCAGCCCAAAGCGGGAGGTTTAAAAATACTTAGTAGACCCCAAAGTTCCGGAGCATGTCTTGAATGGGGCCTATGGGAATTACACACTGCAGGCCTCACCAAACAGAACCACAATGCTTTGGGATGACCACTACTGCTAGGTGAGATGACTGGACTATTGCAGACAGAAAATCTGTGACCATCATCTCAGTCTGTCCCCGGCATCCAAGTAAGAGAAACGACAGTGACAGGATGAGACAGGCTATTGCTGCTAAGAATGTAAGCTTGCAGGATCAGGTGGCTTTTTGAGGCTAGGTCATCTATGAATGTTTGAACGTCTTGAAGATCAATTTGGCCTTAATGGCCATGTACTGTTATAATCTCCACCCGGCACAGCCAGAAGAGGACTGGCCACCCCTCAGAGCCTGGTGGTCATCTATGAATGTTTGAATGTCTTGAAGATCAATCTGGCCTTAATGGCCATGAATTGTTATAATCTCCACCCGGCACAGCCAGAAGAGGACTGGCCACCCCTCAGAGCCTGGTTCCTCTCTAGGTTTCTTCCTAGGTTTTGCCTTTCTAGGGAGTTTTTCCTAGCCACCGTGCTTCTACATCTGCATTGCTTGCTGTTTGGGGTTTTAGGCTGCGTTTCTTTATAGCACTTTGTGACATCGACTGATGTAAAAAGGGCTTTATAAATACATTTGATTGTTTGATTGATTGATTGATTGATTGATTGAATTTAATAGGTGAATGGTCACAAAGTGGCATGTTGTTAACATGACAACGGGACATAACTAATTAATAAAACACATTGACTGTGTCTGATTATACTAAATACATGACACCAAGCTTTACAGAATGTGAACTGAATTGGAGATGTCAGAGGAGGGCCCTAAAAATTGTCAAAGACTCCAGTCATAGACTTGTCTCTCTGCTACAGCACAGCAAGCGGTACCGGAGTGCCAAGTCTAGGTCCAAAAGGCTTCTCAACAGCTTGTACCCCCAATCCATAAGACTCCTGAACAGCTAATCAAATGTCTTCCCGGATCATCTATACATAGTCACTTTAACTATACCTACATGTACATATTACCTGCTGCTACTCTCTGTTTATCATCTATACATAGTCACTTTAACTATACCTACATGTACATATTACCTGCTGCTACTCTCTGTTTATTATCTATACATAGTCACTTTAACTATACCTGCATGTACATATTACCTGCTGCTACTATCTGTTTATTATCTATACATAGTCACTTTAACTATACCTGCATGTACATATTACCTGCTGCTACTATCTGTTTATCATCTATACATAGTCACTTTAACTATACCTACATGTACATATTACCTGCTGCTACTCTCTGTTTATCATCTATACATAGTCACTTTAACTATACCTACATGTACATATTACCTGCTGCTACTCTCTGTTTATCATCTATACATAGTCACTTTAACTATACCTGCATGTACATATTACCTGCTGCTACTATCTGTTTATCATCTATACATAATCACTTTAACTATACCTACATGTACATATTACCTAAATTAGCCCGACTAACCAGTGCCCCTGCACATTGACTCTGTACCGGTACCAACCTGTATATACTACCTGTATACCACCTGTATATACCACCTGTAGATACTACCTGTATATACCACCTGTAGATACTACCTGTATATACCACCTGTATATACTACCTGTATATACTACCTGTATATACTACCTGTATATACTACCTGTTTATACCACCTGTAGATACTACCTGTATATACCGCCTGTATATACTACCTGTATATACTACCTGTATATACTACCTGTATATACCACCTGTATATACTACCTGTATATACTACCTGTATATACTACCTGTATATATCTTTTTTTTACTCTCACTTTACTGTTTTTTATTTCTTTACCTCTCTTGTTTACATAATACATATTTTCTACTTAAACTGCACTGTTGGTTAGGGCTTGTTACTAAGCATTTCACTGTAAGGTCTACACCTGTTGTATTGTTGGTTAAGGGCTTGTTAGTAAGCATTTCACTGTAAGGTCTACACCTGTTGTATTGTTGGTTAAGGGCTTGTTAGTAAGCATTTCACTGTAAGGTCTACACCTGTTGTATTGTTGGTTAAGGGCTTGTTAGTAAGCATTTCACTGTAAGGTCTAAACCTGTTGTATTGTTGGTTAAGGGCTTGTAAGTCAGCATTTCACTGTAAGGTCTAAACCTGTTGTATTGTTGGTTAAGGGCTTGTAAGTCAGCATTTCACTGTAAGGTCTACACCTGTTGTATTGTTGGTTAAGGGCTTGTTAGTAAGCATTTCACTGTAAGGTCTACACCTGTTGTATTGTTGGTTAAGGGCTTGTTAGTAAGCATTTCACTGTAAGGTCTACACCTGTTGTATTGTTGGTTAAGGGCTTGTTACTAAGCATTTCACTGTAAGGTCTACACCTGTTGTATTGTTGGTTAAGGGCTTGTTAGTAAGCATTTCACTGTAAGGTCTAAACCTGTTGTATTGTTGGTTAGGGCTTGTTAGTAAGCATTTCACTGTAAGGTCTACACCTGTTGTATTGTTGGTTAAGGGCTTGTTAGTAAGCATTTCACTGTAAGGTCTACACCTGTTGTATTGTTGGTTAAGGGCTTGTTAGTAAGCATTTCACTGTAAGGTCTACACCTGTTGTATTGTTGGTTAAGGGCTTGTTAGTAAGCATTTCACTGTAAGGTCTACACCTGTTGTATTGTTGGTTAAGGGCTTGTTAGTAAGCATTTCACTGTAAGGTCTACACCTGTTGTATTGTTGGTTAAGGGCTTGTTAGTAAGCATTTCACTGTAAGGTCTAAACCTGTTGTATTGTTGGTTAGGGCTTGTTACTAAGCATTTCACTGTAAGGTCTACACCTGTTGTATTGTTGGTTAAGGTCTTGTTACTAAGCATTTCACTGTAAGGTCTACACCTGTTGTATTGTTGGTTAAGGGCTTGTTAGTAAGCATTTCACTGTAAGGTCTACACCTGTTGTATTGTTGGTTAAGGGCTTGTTAGTAAGCATTTCACTGTAAGGTCTACACCTGTTGTATCCGGCACACGTGACAAATAAACTTAGATTTGATTTGAGATGGGTGTGGGACAATTATTTGTAGTCTATACGCTCAATATAGTAATGTTTCACGAGACCACCAGCCACTACTAGGAACGATATGGAGCACAACTTCCCAGATTTGCTTTAATTGAAAGAAAACAATAATTATTTAGTCCACAGATTTAATTAGGCCCAATGAGTCTAGCAGAGTGTGATCCACTGTTGTCTGAGATTGGCTTCCCCATAATGAGAGTTATAAGCCAGGGCAGGCATGAGTGTGCAATAGTCAGTCATGAATCAAACATTAGACTGCACAAGAATACAGTATCAGATCTGAATCAATTAGGGACTTAGATCAGGTAACTGAACCAGAGTAGTTGTATTAAGTATTAACTACCTTTGTGTTTCTCTATTATTGCAAATTAAGTCAATTCTGAAGTGATGAGGTGGACAGAATGAATCAGATATGATATGAGACACAGATATGAGTAAACATTTGTGAGTTTTGATTATTAACATAAAACATTTTTTGCAGCAATAGTACCATGATCAGTCAAAATTGTAATTGAGCATTTGTGAAGGATAAGGTCATTTTGTGCTTGAAGTGTGTCATTTGGGAAAGGGTTAGGGAGTAACTACCAATTTAACAAGATAACATTAACACGCTTAGAGCAGTGTTATAACATAAGGTTGTATATGATTAGGAAAGAGGGTGGACCTTAATAGGAACAAGGCTTTCTCCTTAACGATGTGTGGCAAGATGTTTCAATCCCAATCGAAACATCAACTGTAGACATGTGTTTCCTGCTCTTCAATGTGAGTTTGGTATAAGTTGTTCTTATTGATGCTACGGTCCATTTTCCTTAGATTACTGCATAAAGAGATGGAGCTCTTTTCATGTGGAAACAAGTCCCTTACATGAATGAATGAATGAATGAATGAATGAATGAATGAATGAATGAATGAATGAATGAATGAATGAATGAACTTTCAGGATTGACTGAAGGAGTGGTGAGGCATGAGACTAAGTATGTCCTAATATTGACACTGTGAATTCTACTTGGTTCTCTGAGTTCTTTTGTGGGGGATTCACTCCTGAATTCCCAGTCTGGAGAACATCCATAATTATTAATAAAGATCTAGGGAATCCTCTCAGTTCTACGCTGTTCTGTTCTCTGTTCAACTCTACAACCATGCCCCAAAGTGCATTGGTCTATGCCAGATTACCAGAGAACTTCAACAACAACTCCCTGCTTACTGACTGGATAACTCCAACTTTTGTGTCAGTCTATTCCCAAACATACAGTATGTGTCAGTCTATTCCCAAACATACAGTATTTGTGTCAGTCTATTCCCAAACATACAGTATTTGTGTCAGTCTATTCCCAAACATACAGTATGTGTGTCAGTCTATTCCCAAACATACAGTATTTGTGTCAGTCTATTCCCAAACATACAGTATGTGTTTCAGTCTATTCCCAAACATACAGTATGTGTCAGTCTATTCCCAAACATACAGTATTTGTGTCAGTCTATTCCCAAACATACAGTATGTGTTTCAGTCTATTCCCAAACATACAGTATGTGTCAGTCTATTCCCAAACATACAGTATTTGTGTCAGTCTATTCCCAAACATACAGTATGTGTTTCAGTCTATTCCCAAACATACAGTATGTGTCAGTCTATTCCCAAACATACAGTATTTGTGTCAGTCTATTCCCAAACATACAGTATGTGTCAGTCTATTCCCAAACATACAGTATTTGTTTCAGTCTATTCCCAAACATACAGTATGTGTCAGTCTATTCCCAAACATACAGTATGTGTCAGTCTATTCCCAAACATACAGTATGTGTCAGTCTATTCCCAAACATACAGTATTTGTGTCAGTCTATTCCCAAACATACAGTATTTGTGTCAGTCTATTCCCAAACATACAGTATTTGTGTCAGTCTATTCCCAAACATACAGTATGTGTTTCAGTCTATTCCCAAACATACAGTATGTGTCAGTCTATTCCCAAACATACAGTATTTGTGTCAGTCTATTCCCAAACATACAGTATTTCCTACTTTCGTGGTAATGCTAAGAAGAAAAACGTCCATCACACATTTCCATAACTTAATGAAAATGTTAATTGGAGACTATTAATATGAGACAGAACATTCTGTTCATCTGATAGAGATGTATTTTATTAATTAGATAAGGTTCCGCTGCACGCTGTTTTTCTTCTTTATTTGCTGTGACGTCCTGCTTACCTTTAACATTGAATGCACCATTGGCAAAGCAGCACTGCCTATTATTTTAATGCACAGCCACAGAGGCGGAAAATCCAGATGACACAACAGGACTCTGACCCCTATCTGTAAATTCATTATGTCACATGCTAAAACCCATTACTGATGGTGACTGTTACAGCCCAATGAGACAAAATATGTAGTTGTGTATTCACAAATGCCAGACGGCGGGTCACGCCAAAGGCCTGGACCCCAGGGGGTGAACCGAGAAAGTTCAATGGATCCTTCCACTGCTTACACATCTCCTGATAGAGGAGCTACCACAGTAACGGTATTTATAATGCATGTGTGAATTATCGGTGACACGAAAAGGCCTTGTTCTCTTAATGGTACACATCAATGTCTTTGAAATCCTTCTGTTTTTTCCTGCTTTTATTTGTGGCCTGGCCTGAATTCAAAACCAACTATTGGTCAATAGACAAATGGAGGCACTCATGGGAGGATAAGCATGGGCTAAAACAAGATCTCGGCTCTTTAAATAATTTGTGGCTGGTATATGATAATGACTTCCAATAGGGATATCAGACCGTGCCAGTCTACTTGAGCCTGCTAGAGGTACACTTCATGAAATATCAAATGAAGCACGGATTGAAATGATTGTTTTTCTCTCATATTGGCCACATCCAATTAATGTCATTCCTTTTGCTAAAATGTCTGGAAAAACCAAGTCCCCATAATTCATTTATACACTGAGATGGTTTTCTATGCTGGTACCTATAATAATTTGCCTGAAGGCATTGTTGCTAATCTCCCTGCAATAACAAGTCTCCTTATTAATCATAGGATGTTGTAGAATGGGTCACTGTTTTGGACATAATTGTATTTATTTGTGTTTACCCACAAGGTACCATCTGTTTATCACACTCTACCATACAATTTCATTAATTAGTGGCACAGTTGATATTACAAACACAGTATTTGGAGGTTGGGGCCGTGTAGAGAGAGAATGCTTCGGACTGATTGCGGTGCAGATGGTTATGAAGTTAACGCAGATGGCGTGTCAGATTGATTAAGCTCAGTTCTGCCAGTTGATAAATACACAGCAAGGATTGAGATCCCCATTACAGATGACTTGAAAAGATGGAGATGTGTCAACTCTCTGGGTTAATCCTGTTGCCCATTCAAGCTGTTCCGGATGGTTTGCACCCAGCCATGTGTGGAGGCATTATGATACCCATTTGTTCTTGACAGGCTGATTACACTGTAAATAAGAGACTGATAAGATGGGAAGAGTCCATTTTCCCTATCTCTCTATTTCAGAAAGGCTACTCTCGCTTTTATTCCAATGACATTTTCGGCTGGCGTCACAAGCTGCTTACCAGCATGTTAAGGTACTGAGGGAAATATATAATAATATATAAGGACTGTCTAGGACATCATCCGTCATGCACTCATCTGAATATATCACAACATTTTACAATCACATGATTATGTGCCTATGCTCTCATGGCCTGAAGGATTTTTAAGAAGTATCCTTGAATCAAGAAGTATTTAATACGTTGTTATGCAGATGCATTGAGGGATCCTGCAGGAATCCATGTTTTTGGTACAACGAACAATTTGTACACAAGAAAACAATCGGTAAACAACTGTTAGAGATTTGGGCCAGTAACTGAAAGGTCACCTGTTCAAGTTGACAAGGTGAAAAATGTCTCTATGTGCCCTTGATCAAGGCACTTAACCATAATTTCTCCACGGTTGCTTAATGTTCTGAATATACTGTATGGTTAATCTCTTACATATATATTCCTGTCAAAACACACGGAACACACAGAAACATGCAGCTACAGCCCTGCTACTGTTCCCATGCAGTGAGTCATGTTCTAACATAATGGTCCTGCTACTGTTCCCATGCAGTGAGTCATGTTCTAACATAATGGTCCTGCTACTGTTCCCATGCAGTGAGTCATGTTCTAACATAATGGTCCTGCTACTGTTCCCATGCAGTGAGTCATGTTCTAACATAATGGTCCTGCTACTGTTCCCATGCAGTGAGTCATGTTCTAACATAATGGTCCTGCTACTGTTCCCATGCAGTGAGTCATGTTCTAACATAATGGTCCTGCTACTGTTCCCATGCAGTGAGTCATGTTCTAACATAATGGCCAGCATCACTTACATTAAGGTGATATTCTTCTCACCACCTCCCGTGTTCTAAGTACTGTACATGCTGTGTGCTCAAGACTCCCACTCGGTACAGATATATATTGCACACGGTGCACAGTGGTGTCGCCTTTATCAGGTGAAGTATGACTCAGGAGTGGAGAATGTCACAGGATGTTTTTTTTTTAATCTATGATTCACTGCTTAATCTTATTTGGAAGATTTCAATAAGTTTTCTATTTTACATGAACCATATCTCTGGGATTTTGTTTCATAATCCTAATAATGAATCCCAACTGGGCATGTGAAGCAAGGATAATCATGGATAATCACTACAGTACAGTAGGATCATGTGTGGAAAATGACATCATACAGTACTCCACCAGGAAATGACATCATACAGTACTCCAGCAGGAAATGACATCATACAGTACTCCACCAACACAGCTTAGAGAACAAGCATCACTTTCTGTGGTTATCAGTGATACTACAGGTACGTGCAACATAACAAGTTAGTAATAGACAAGGATATGTAAAGCAGGTGCTTTCACACGGTTGACCATTAGTTTGACTACCATGGCTAGAAGAAGAGATCTCAGGGTCTCGAAGGAGCATATGGGGTTTAAAGTGTGTTTGTGTTTGGTTTTACTGTCCTTCTGGGGACCAGAAGTAAAACAAGGACATTTCTACACAAGGAAAAGGCTTAGGGGTTAGGGTTAGGGTTACAGTTAGAGTTAGGGGTTAGGGTTAGGGTTAGAGTTAGGGTTACAGTTAGAGTTAGGGGTTAGGGTTAGGGTTACAGTTAGAGTTAGGGGTTAGGGTTACAGTTAGAGTTAGGGGTTAGGGTTAGGGTTACAGTTAGAGTTAGAGTTAGGGGTTAGGGTTAGGGTTAGGGTTAGGGGTTAGGGTTAGGGTTAGAGTTAGGGGTTAGGGTTACAGTTAGAGGTAGGGGTTAGGGTTACAGTTAGAGTTAGGGGTTAGGGTTAGGGTTACAGTTAGAGTTAGGGGTTAGGGTTACAGTTAGAGGTAGGGGTTAGGGTTAGGGTTACAGTTAGAGTTAGGGGTTAGGGTTAGGGTTACAGTTAGAGTTAGGGGTTAGGGTTAGGGTTACAGCTAGAGTTAGGGGTTAGGGTTACAGTTAGAGTTAGGGGTTAGGGTTGGGGTTACAGTTAGAGTTAGGGGTTAGGGTTACAGTTAGAGTTAGGGGTTAGGGTTACAGTTAGAGTTAGGGGTTAGGGTTACAGTTAGAGTTAGGGGTTAGGGTTAGGGTTACAGTTAGAGTTAGGGGTTAGGGGTTAGGGTTAGGGTTACAGTTAGAGTTAGGGGTTAGGGTTAGGGTTACAGTTAGAGTTAGGGGTTAGGGTTAGGGTTACAGTTAGAGTTAGGGGTTAGGGTTAGGGTTAGGGTTACAGTTAGGGGTTAGGGTTACAGTTAGAGTTAGGGGTTAGGGTTGGGGTTACAGTTAGAGGTAGGGGTTAGGGTTAGGGTTAGGGTTAGGGTTACAGTTAGAGTTAGAGGTTAGGGTTAGGGTTACAGTTAGAGTTAGAGTTAGGGGTTAGGGTTAGGGTTAGGGTTACAGTTAGGGGTTAGGGTTACAGTTAGAGTTAGGGATTAGGGTTACAGTTAGAGTTAGGGGTTAGATTTAGGGTTTTGGCAAAATAGGATTATGAATGGGAATCATTGGTTTGGTCCCCACAACATATGTGTGTGTGTGTGTGTGTGTGTGTGTGTGTGTGTGTGTGTGTGTGTGTGTGTGTGTGTGTGTGTGTGTGTGTGTGTGTGTGTGTGTGTCTCAATCACCAGATCTAAACTCAATTGAACAATTATGGGAGATTCTGTAGCGGTGCTGAGACAGCATTTTCCATCACCATCAACAAAACACCAAATTATGGAATTTCTTGTGGAAGAATGGTGTTGCATCCCTCCAATAGAGTTCCAGACACTTGTAGAATATATGCCGAGGTGCATTGAAGCTGTTCTGGCTCGTGGCGGCCAAGCACCCTATTAAGACACTTTATGTTGGGGTTTCCTTCAATTTGGCCTTGTCACGTTGGGGTGTGTGTAGAGACCAAGGCGCAGCGTAGCGATAGTTCCACATCGTTTATTAAATGAATAAACTAGACTGGACATCGAACCATACAAAATAACAAATGCAATATAATAATAGAAACACACGTAGCACGAACACGGGACAACATACAACAATGAACCACGCCAAGGGAGTGGAACACAGACATATAAGTAGGATCCCTAATTAGAGGTAATGCATAGCAGCTGCCTCTAATTAGGGATCCCACACACAACACCACACAGAAGTAGAAATAATAGATCTGCCAGACTCTGACCATAGAAATATAGAGAAGCAAAGCTTCTCTATGGCCAGAGCCTGACAGGCACTTACCTGTACGTTGTCTGTCAACAGATTCTAATACACGCTAAGCATAACACAAAAATCCCCAGGGCACCAACCCACTGTGTGAATAAATGCCTTTCTAGTGTGCCTGGAAAATATAAAATCCCCGGGGACCAGATGTCCTCTTCGGCAACAGGAGAGAATTTAGGAGGTGACAGTCTCATGGGCGACAAGGTGTCACGCTCCAGTAGATGCATTATTTCATTACATGTCATTACTGTCACAACGCAATCAGCTATCTGCCTGTCATAAGCCCTTACCGGGCATGTCAGCCTGTATACTGTTGAATAATGGAGGAATACTGGGCTCTTAGCCGGCGGCGGGGGGGGCAGCGGTGGTGCTGGTGGGTGGTGGTGGAGGTGGTGGGGTGGTGGTGGAGGTGGTGCTAGTGCAGGTGGAGGTGGTGGTGGAGGTGGAGGTGGAGGTGGTGGTGGGGTGGTGGTGGAGGTGGAGGTGGAGGTGGTGGTGGGGTGGTGGTGGGGTGGTGGTGGAGGTGGGGTGGTGGTGGTGGTGGTGGTGGTGGGGTGGTGGTGGTGGTGGTGGTGGTGGTGGTGGAGGTGGTGGAGGTGGTGGGGTGGTGGTGGTGGGGTGGTGGTGGTGGGGTGGTGGTGGTGGGGTGGTGGTGGAGGTGGTGGTGGAGGTGGTGGTGGAGGTGGTGGTGGTGGTGGAGATGGTGGTGGGGTGATGGTGGAGGTGGTGGTGGTGGTGGGGTGGTGGAGGTGGTGGTGGGGTGGTGGAGGTGGTGGTGGGGTGGTGGAGGTGGTGGTGGGGTGATGGTGGAGGTGGTGGTGGGGTGATGGTGGAGGTGGTGGTGGAGGTGGTGGTGGAGGTGGTGGTGGAGGTGGTGGTGGAGGTGGTGGTGGAGGTGGTGGTGGGGTGATGGTGGAGGTGGTGGTGGAGGTGGTGGTGGAGGTGGTGGTGGAGGTGGTGGTGGTGGTGGAGATGGTGGTGGGGTGATGGTGGAGGTGGTGGTGGTGGTGGGGTGGTGGAGGTGGTGGTGGGGTGGTGGAGGTGGTGGTGGGGTGATGGTGGAGGTGGTGGTGGGGTGATGGTGGAGGTGGTGGTGGGGTGATGGTGGAGGTGGTGGTGGGGTGATGGTGGAGGTGGTGGTGGGGTGGTGGTGGGGTGGTGGTGGGGGTGATGGTGGGGTGATGGTGTGGTGGTGGTGTGGTGATGGTGGAGGTGGTGGTGTGGTGGTGGAGGTGGAGGTGGTGGTGGTGGGGTGGTGCTGGTGCAGGTGGAGGTGGTGGGGTGATGGTGGAGATGGTGGTGGGGTGATGGTGGAGGTGGTGGTGGGGTGATGGTGGAGGTGGTGGTGGGGTGATGGTGGAGGTGGTGGTGGGGTGATGGTGGAGGTGGTGGTGGGGTGGTGGTGGGGTGGTGGTGGGGGTGATGGTGTGGTGGTGGTGTGGTGATGGTGGAGGTGGTGGTGTGGTGGTGGAGGTGGAGGTGGTGGTGGGGTGATGGTGGTGGTGGGGTGGTGGTGGAGGTGGAGGTGGTGGTGGGGTGATGGTGGAGGTGGTGGTGGGGTGATGGTGGAGGTGGTGGTGGGGTGATGGTGGAGGTGGTGGTGGGGTGGTGGTGGGGTGGTGGTGGGGGTGATGGTGGGGGTGGTGGTGTGGTGGTGGAGGTGGAGGTGGTGGTGGGGTGGTGGTGGGGTGGTGGTGGGGGTGATGGTGGGGTGATGGTGTGGTGGTGGTGTGGTGATGGTGGAGGTGGTGGTGTGGTGGTGGAGGTGGAGGTGGTGGTGGGGTGATGGTGGTGGTGGGGTGGTGGTGGAGGTGGAGGTGGTGGTGGGGTGATGGTGGAGGTGGTGGTGGGGTGATGGTGGAGGTGGTGGTGGGGTGATGGTGGAGGTGGTGGTGGGGTGGTGGTGGGGTGGTGGTGTGGTGATGGTGGAGGTGGTGGTGTGGTGGTGGAGGTGGAGGTGGTGGTGGGGTGATGGTGGTGGTGGGGTGGTGGTGGAGGTGGAGGTGGTGGTGGGGTGATGGTGGAGGTGGTGGTGGGGTGATGGTGGAGGTGGTGGTGGGGTGATGGTGGAGGTGGTGGTGGGGTGATGGTGGTGGTGGGGTGGTGGTGGAGGTGGAGGTGGTGGTGGGGTGATGGTGGTGGTGGTGGTGGGGTGATGGTGGAGGTGGTGGTGGGGTGGTGGTGGTGGGGTGATGGTGGAGATGGTGGTGGGGTGGTGGTGGAGGTGGTGGTGTTGGTGGTGGTGGTGGTGGGGTGATGGTGGAGATGGTGGTGGGGTGATGGTGGAGGTGGTGGTGCAGGTGGAGGTGGTGGTGGGGTGATGGTGGAGATGGTGGTGGGGTGATGGTGGAGGTGGTGGTGCAGGTGGAGGTGGTGGTGGGGTGATGGTGGAGATGGTGGTGGGGTGGTGGTGGAGATGGTGGTGGGGTGATGGTGGAGGTGGTGGTGGGGTGGTGGTGGGGTGATGGTGGGGTGGTGGTGGGGTGATGGTGGAGATGGTGGTGGGGTGGTGGTGGAGATGGTGGTGGGGTGATGGTGGAGGTGGTGGTGGGGTGATGGTGGGGTGGTGGTGGGGTGATGGTGGGGTGGTGGTGGGGTGATGGTGGAGATGGTGGTGGGGTGGTGGTGGGGTGGTGGTGGGGTGATGGTGGAGATGGTGGTGGGGTGATGGTGGAGATGGTGGTGGGGTGATGGTGGAGGTGGTGGTGGGGTGATGGTGGAGGTGGTGGTGGGGTGGTGGTGTGGTGGTGGTGGGGTGGTGGTGGGGTGATGGTGGAGATGGTGGTGGGGTGATGGTGGAGGTGGTGGTGTTGGTGGTGGTGGTGGTGGTGGTGGGGTGATGGTGGAGATGGTGGTGGGGTGGTGGTGGGGTGATGGTGGAGATGGTGGTGGGGTGATGGTGGAGATGGTGGTGGGGTGGTGGTGTGGTGGTGGTGGGGTGATGGTGGAGATGGTGGTGGGGTGGTGGTGGGGTGATGGTGGAGATGGTGGTGGGGTGATGGCGGGTCTCATTCATGCAATGTTATTCGTTCACTGTTAGCAAACTGATGTATGTGTCATACAGCAGGGAATTGTGAATTTGTTGTCCCGACGTAGAAGCTGAGAGAACATAGTGTGATGTGTATACAGAGTGCTGACAGCTAGAAAGGCTGGATAAGTGTCCATCATTCTACATACAAACCATAATTATCACCTGACAGCAGAAGGGAATGTGCGTGATTATCAACCAAAAGCTTAGGTCAGAATCAGAGTCAGAGTCAAAACTGCCGTTGGCAATGTAGAAAAATGAGTGTGACTCAACTAAATAATTATATTAAAAACCTTTATGATGCATTCTCTTAAGACACAACCATTCCATTTGTCATTCCTGTGTAGTGAATTGTGGCTCTCTGCTCAATATTTTTCAAAATGGAGATTATGATGAAACATTAATGGAAAAGAGTAATGGATCTTTACCCACAAGGCAACAGCCGATATTGAAAGGTCCCGAACAGTCATTCTGATTCCCATGTAAATTAGCCTTTTGAGTGTCTAAATATCACCCAGAATATTTTGGCGGGATGCTCAAATGCTCAATACATTTTCTCTCATGGCTAACTACCAGGAAGTTTGAAAAGACAGGCTGAGTAGTCATGCTCTAACATAATGGCCAGCATCACTTACGTTAAGGTGATATTCTTCTCACCACCTCCCGTGTTCTAAGTACTGTACATGCTGTGTGCTCAAGACTCCCACTCGGTACAGATATATATTGCACACGGTGCACAGTGGTGTCGCCTTTATCAGGTGAAGCATGTCTCAGGAGTGGAGAATGTCACAGGATGTTTTTTAGGTCGGGAGTTTATATGCATGAGCTCGTCTTGACTGACAGCTCTTTGAAACACCTATGCAGTGAGCAGTGTTGCAGAAAATCATCTCTACGAAATTTGATGATAGCAACTCAAACAACATTGAAATTACATCAACGATGTAAAAAACAAAAATTATACCATTTCCGTTTGTAATGTCTCTTGTGATGCGGTTCACAGCAGCTAGCCAGTAAGTAGCTAACACCAGGCAGATGAAGACTTAGCTAGCCAGTAAGTAGCTAACACCAGGCAGATGAAGACTTAGCTAGCCAGTAAGTAGCTAACACCAGGCAGATGAAGACTTAGCTAGCCAGTAAGTAGCTAACACCAGGCAGATGAAGACCTAGCTAGCCAGTAAGTAGCTAACACCAGGCAGATGAAGACCTAGCTAGCCAGTAAGTAGCTAACACCAGGCAGATGAAGACTTAGCTAGCCAGTAAGTAGCTAACACCAGGCAGATGAAGACTTAGCTAGCCAGTAAGTAGCTAACACCAGGCAGATGAAGACTTAGCTAGCCAGTAAGTAGCTAACACCAGGCAGATGAAGACCTAGCTAGCCAGTAAGTAGCTAACACCAGGCAGATGAAGACTTAGCTAGCCAGTAAGTAGCTAACACCAGGCAGATGAAGACTTAGCTAGCCAGTAAGTAGCTAACACCAGGCAGATGAAGACTTAGCTAGCCAGTAAGTAGCTAACACCAGGCAGATGAAGACTTAGCTAGCCAGTAAGTAGCTAACACCAGACAGATGAAGACCTAGCTAGCCAGTAAGTAGCTAACACCAGACAGATGAAGACCTAGCTAGCCATTAAGTAGCTAACACCAGGCAGATGAAGACCTAGCTAGCCAGTAAGTAGCTAACACCAGACAGATGAAGACCTAGCTAGCCAGTAAGTAGCTAACACCAGGCAGATGAAGACCTAGCTAGCCAGTAAGTAGCTAACACCAGACAGATGAAGACCTAGCTAGCCATTAAGTAGCTAACACCAGGCAGATGAAGACCTAGCTAGCCAGTAAGTAGCTAACACCAGACAGATGAAGACCTAGCTAGCCAGTAAGTAGCTAACACCAGACAGATGAAGACCTAGCTAGCCAGTAAGTAGCTAACACCAGGCAGATGAAGACCTAGCTAGCCAGTAAGTAGCTAACACCAGGCAGATGAAGACTTAGCTAGCCAGTAAGTAGCTAACACCAGGCAGATGAAGACCTAGCTAGCCAGTAAGTAGCTAACACCAGGCAGATGAAGACTTAGCTAGCCAGTAAGTAGCTAACACCAGACAGATGAAGACTTAGCTTGCCAGTAAGTAGCTAACACCAGACAGATGAAGACCTAGCTAGCCAGTAAGTAGCTAACACCAGGCAGATGAAGACCTAGCTAGCCAGTAAGTAGCTAACACCAGGCAGATGAAGACCTAGCTAGCCAGTAAGTAGCTAACACCAGGCAGATGAAGACCTAGCTAGCCAGTAAGTAGCTAACACCAGACAGATGAAGACTTAGCTAGCCAGTAAGTAGCTAACACCAGGCAGATGAAGACCTAGCTAGCCAGTAAGTAGCTAACACCAGGCAGATGAAGACCTAGCTAGCCAGTAAGTAGCTAACACCAGGCAGATGAAGACCTAGCTAGCCAGTAAGTAGCTAACACCAGGCAGATGAAGACCTAGCTAGCCAGTAAGTAGCTAACACCAGGCAGATGAAGACCTAGCTAGCCAGTAAGTAGCTAACACCAGGCAGATGAAGACCTAGCTAGCCAGTAAGTAGCTAACACCAGGCAGATGAAGACCTAGCTAGCCAGTAAGTAGCTAACACCAGGCAGATGAAGACCTAGCTAGCCAGTAAGTAGCTAACACCAGACAAAGATTAAAGGGGAGACATACAGTGAATTTGGAAAGGACTCCTTCACTTCAGACTCCTTCACTTCAGACCCCTTCACTATATTCAATTGTTTTTTTTCCGCCTCAATCTACACACAATACCCCATAATGACAAAGCAAAAACAGTTTTTTTGAATTGTTTGTAAATGTTTAAAAAAAAAAAAACGGAAATATCACAGTATAAGTATCTTTGCTTAGATGCATACTGTAATGATATTTGCTTACACCCTACAGTCAAATTTTGGCACCAGTAGAGTAGCTATCTAGCTATATAAACCATGCCCCTCTGCAAACACGCCTTCTCCGATGTTGCTTACAAGGCGGTACTTACAGTATTTAAATTAGGTAAGAGAATATCATGTTATCATTGGTGTATTAAAATGAGAGTTAGGGTGATGTCACCCTATAACCTTAATAATTACACCTCCTGAATGCAAGTGTTTGACATGGGGGAGGGGACCAGTAACCTTATGATTCAACTTTACCAATGTAGAAGCAACAGTCATTTTTCATACGTTGGTCATCATACGTTGGTCTGGTTTGATCCAAATATCATCCAATTTCATGCAAAACAAATGTTGACTGTTCATGACCTTTAAGAGCACTATATAAAATAAAAGGCTATTGATTAAGTGACATGTGATACTACTACTCTGAACTGAGTTATTAAAGTAAACAGCCAACAATTATTATAATATTTATCCAGTGGGGAACCGTCTACGCCCTCAGAGAGGTTCTAAGGATAGTATCAGTGGGGAACCGTCTACAACCTCAGAGAGGTTCTAAGGATAGTATCAGTGGGGAACCGTCTACGCCCTCAGAGAGGTTCTAAGGATAGTATCAGTGGGGAACCGTCTACGCCCTCAGAGAGGTTCTAAGGATAGTATCAGTGGGGAACCGTCTACGCCCTCAGAGAGGTTCTAAGGATAGTATCAGTGGGGAACCGTCTACGCCCTCAGAGAGGTTCTAAGGATAGTATCAGTGGGGAACCGTCTACGCCCTCAGAGAGGTTCTAAGGATAGATACAGATCTACAGTGGGGAGAACAAGTATTTGATACACTGCCGATTTTGCAGGTTTTCCCACTTACAAAGCATGTAGAAGTCTGTAATTTTTATCATAGGTACTCTTCAACTGTGAGTGACGGAATCTAAAACAAAAATCTAGTAATTAATTTCCATTTTATTGCATGACATAAGTATTTGATACATCAGAAAAGCAGAACTTAATATTTGGTACAGAAACCTTTGTTTGCAATTACAGAGATCATACGTTTCCTGTAGTTCTTGACCAGGTTTGCACACACTGCAGCAGGGATTTTGGCCCACTCCTCCATACAGATCCTTCAGGTTTCGGGGCTGTCGCTGGGCAATACGGACTTTCAGCTCCCTCCAAAGATTTTCTATTGGGTTCAGGTCTGGAGACTGGCTAGGCCACTCCAGGACCTTGAGATGCTTCTTACGGAGCCACTCCTTAGTTGCCCTGGCTGTGTGTTTCGGGTCGTTGTCATGCTGGAAGACCCAGCCACGACCCATCTTCAATGCTCTTACTGAGGGAAGGAGGTTGTTGGCCAAGATCTCGCTATACATGGCCCCATCCATCCTCCCCTCAATACGGTGCAGTCGTCCTGTCCCCTTTGCTGAAAAGCATCCCCAAAGAATGATGTTTCCACCTCCATGCTTCAAGGTTGGGATGGTGTTTTTTGGTGTTGTACTCATCCTTCTTCTTCCTCCAAACACGGCGAGTGGAGTTTAGACCAAAAAGCTCTATTTTTGTCTCATCAGACCACATGACCTTCTCCCATTCCTCCTCTGGATCATCCAGATGGTCATTGGCAAACTTCAGACGGGCCTGGACATGCGCTGGCTTGAGCAGGGGGACCTTGCGTGCGCTGCAGGATTTTAATCCATGACGGCGTAGTGTGTTACTAATGGTTTTCTTTGAGACTGTGGTCCCAGCTCTCTTCAGGTCATTGATCAGGTCCTGCCGTGTAGTTCTGGGCTGATCCCTCACCTTCCTCATGATCATTGATGCCCCACGAGGTGAGATCTTGCATGGTGCCCCAGACCGAGGGAGATTGACCGTCATCTTGAACTTCTTCCATTTTCTAATAATTGCGCCAACAATTGTTGCCTTCTCACCAAGCTGCTTGCCTATTGTCCTGTAGCCCATCCCAGCCTTGTGCAGGTCTACAATTTTATCCCTGATGTCCTTACACAGCTCTCTGGTCTTGGCCATTGTGGAGAGGTTGGAGTCTGTTTGATTGAATGTGTGGACAGGTGTCTTTTATACAGGTAACGAGTTCAAACAGGTGCAGTTAATACAGGTAATGAGTGGAGAACAGGAGGGCTTCTTAAAGAAAAACTAACAGGTCTGTGAGAGCCGGAATTCTTACTGGTTGGTAGGTGATCAAATACTTATGTCATGCAATAAAATGCTAATTAATTATTTAAAAATCATACAATGTGATTTTCTGGATTTTTGTTTTAGATTTCGTCTCTCACAGTTGAAGAGTACCTATGATAAAAATTACAGACTTCTACATGCTTTGTAAGTAAGAAAACCTGCAAAATCGGCAGTGTATCAAATACTTAAAGAATAGTTAATATCCAACAGAAAATAATATCCAATCAGAATTTTTCTTTGGTAGTCTCTGGGTAGAAATAGTCTAGCTGAGCTCAACACTCATTGGCTAGGCCCTCAGGCTTTGAATAGAAGGCACCAGCCAACGTCATTGACATTGACTTCAATTAGAGCAGCATTTTGGAATGACAGTAGAATCAACCAATCACAAATTGTCTTAATAGGCCCTAAGTATACGTCAACTGCAGAGAGAGTAATCGAGGACGATGTGGCGGCTAAACTGTTAGCATCGCCCTTTTCAAGACTAACTTTGAATGAAAAGTTAAATCTTGTACAGACCGGGAGACCAACTCCTGCACTGGTTTGGTGCAACGAGGAAAGAGTTTTGAAATATATTTTCTAGTTAATAATTATGAGCGCTATCCGTGGATGACAAAGTAAACGCCAACCTTTCCAAACGCTGCGGTCTCCAGTCTTGAGGAAAGCTATGGCCCTAGTTTATATTTACCGAGTTCTAACACAACTCACCGCTATGTACTCAATGTCTGACTTGGAGGGTAAGAGCCTGGCTGATCTGCTCCACTTTCTCCAGCAGAAGAGACTAATTGATAGTATGCACCAATTGTATCTGCTTACCTGTCTAGTTTTGACCATTCCAGTGTCCACTGCATCAGTAGAAATAACATGTTCTGCACTAAACAGGATCAAGACATATTCCAGGAACACCACTGGACAGTCCGACTGTCAGCCCTGGCTTTGATCTCAAGCGGAAAAATAGCTTCATCCGGATTTAAAATCAAAAGATAAGTTATATGAACCTGCCATTGGCCATTTCATAAAGGACAGGAGAATGGAGCTGGTTTTTAAATTATATGTTTAAATTTATGTTTTCATCTACAGCTTGCTTTTTGTTGCTATCTCGTTCATATCACATTATTGAATATAATGTGTAAAATATTATTTCAACTTTAGATCACTGGTTGTGTGGTAAAAACATTGTATTTGGAATTACTGGCTACATGACATTTCATGTTGTGGTGCATTTTTTTATTGTTGCATGCTGCAACTTTTTTCTCTCTGACAACATATACTGTCCGTGGTCTTGAAACAATGTGGGTAGTTGTGTGGTTGAATTTATTCCGCCACTAGGACCTGAGCCTCCTCAGAAAGTAGAGTCGGCTCTGGCCCTTTTTGTACAGAGCCCCGGTGTTACCAGCCCATTCCAGCCTGTTAGTCCATATGGATTCCCGGTAACAGGCTGGAATGGGCTGTTAACACCGGGGCTCTGTACAAAAAGGGCCAGAGCCGACTCTACTTTCTGAGGAGGCTCAGGTCCTTCAACGTGTGCAGTAAACTACTGCATACTTTCTACCAGTCTGTGGTGGCCAGTGCCATCTTTTTTGCAGTGGTGTGCTGGGGCACCAACATAAAGGCTGGTGATGCTTCTCGGGTAAATAATCTGATCAGGAAGGCTAGCTCTGTTCTGGGGATTAACCTTGACACTCTAGAGGAGGTGGCGGAGAGACGGATCCTGGCCAAACTGCTGGCCATCATGGACAACGTCACCCACCCTCTGCACGCTATGGTTATGACGCAGAGGAGCACTTTCAGTCACAGACTGATCCCACCACGGTGTGCCAGAGAGCGCTACAGGAGGTCCTTCCTGCCGGCGGCTATGAGACTGTATAATGCCTCACCGGGGTGCCGTGCCGTCGTCAACATAGACCTGGAACTGTTGGGGTGTTAGGACCTAGTTTAACAATTAGGCATCCATCCATCCATAGTATCCTGTCAATAGTATCCTTTTTTTTCATCGCATTTAGTATATCGAATGTGCAATACGTGCATTTATCTGTAATTAAACCCTGCACTAAGGACTGTATTTTAAGGGAATTACTATTATTACCCTAACTTATATCATACACACATTTAGCTATTTAAGTATCTCTTCCTGTCATTTACCTGTACAATTTAACCATGCAAATATTCACTTACCTGTTCATATAATGAGAGATGGGGATGAGTGGCTGTCTTGTTTGGAAATAAGGCCCTAGCCTCTACACCTAACAGCAGGTGCAGAGGGAGATTGCGTCATCCCAGCTCTTTGGGATCATCGAGACGACCAGAGTGTGATTCTGAAATCCAGAGAAGGCCAGGCTGATTGACCTTGTCAGAGCCAACATGGGGTATTATGGGGGCCAGCAAGGATGATGTCAGAGCCTAGGGGTCAAATGGAATAAACGAGGGAAAGGTGAACACTAGTCACCTGGGACAGATTTAGGAGCAATCGATTTCCCTGGCTTCCAGCGTGCTTCCACGCTAGGATCATGACATGTTCTGTTCCAAGTTTACCATTCATGAAACACTGTATAAAAAACTCTAAATGAACATTAGAGACAATTCAACCAATAGCCAGAGTGGATAGATGATTAATTAGCGTGTTATTATGAAATAACATCATGAACATAACAATAATTGAAAATGAAGCCGTTGATGTGGAAATAAATCAATCAAGTCGTCCTCCTCTTCAACGCGGCATGGATGAAGAGAAGAAGAAGAGATTCCACAAGATACATCCATCAGGCTGACGCACTCAAACTCAGTAAAAACAAAGTACAGCAAAGCAGTGAAGCAGTTGTAAGTGTCAGCTGCATTGAGAGAGCTGCTCTGTTAGATACACGAGCAGTATAGATAGATAGATAGATAGATAGATAGATAGATAGATAGATAGATAGATAGATAGATAGATAGATAGATAGATAGATAGATAGATAGATAGATAGATAGATAGATAGATAGATAGATAGATAGATAGATAGATAGATAGATAGATAGATAGATAGATAGATAGATAGATAGATAGATAGATAGATAGATAGATAGTGCTGTGAGCAGAGTGGGGTTGGGACAGCCGTGAGGGTGTGTGGCCTGGGGAGCTGGAGGGGAGGTGACCAGGACCAGTATCGAACCTGTTAAAAAATTGGTTCAGCTCATTGGCTCTGTCCTGGGTCCCCTCCGTCTGCCCACTGTTTGACTTTTTGAAGCCAGTGATATTTCTCATACCCTTCCACACCTCTCTCAATCCGCAACTTCAGCTCCCTCTGGACGCTTTTCAATTTTTCCTTGTCCCCCTCCTTGAAGGCCCTCTTCTTCTCATTCAGCAGGGCCTTCAGGTCGCTGGTGACCCAGGGGTTATTATTTGGAAACAGCGTACCTTCATGGTGGGTACAGTGTTGTCTACACAAAAATGCCTCTGTGAATTCCCTCGGCAAATAGTAGGGTCTCAGGATAACGGCTAACAGCTAGATTTCCGGGCTACAAAACTCTTCCTTAAGAGCAATATGGCTCGGATTACTCCATCTGTTGTTAACTAATAAAGCCAGCCCCCCTCCCTTACTCTTACCGGAAGAAACGCTATCCCTGTTTGCTCTGATGTTCCGGAAACCGCCGATAGTGACGTTCTCTATGGGGATTTTATCATTCAGCCATGTTTCAGAAAAACACAATAGGCTAGCTTCCCGGTATTCTCTTTGTCCACGGACCAGACCCTCAAGCTCATCCATCTTGTTATGCAGCAATCTCACGTTGCCCATAATGATAGACGGTAATGCCGGCTTGTACTTCCTCACTTCAATCCCGCCCTGCGTCCACGCCGTCGCCTTTTCAACTCGTCCGGAATATCGAACTTTTCCCTGGTGTGCAGCAGCGCTGCGTGTGCTAAATCCAGGAGCTGGCCTCGGATGTAAATAATTGAGGACTCACGTGTACGTTCGGCAAAAAAAAAAAAAAGTGCCTCAGTGATAAAAAGGACCGTTAAAACCTACGTAAAACAGTAGCTCTCCATAATCCTGAACTATTATTGTTCAACTGTTGCAAAAAAAACTCACGAAAAACATATGAAAACAACAATTAACTCAAAAACAATGGGAGCTGCTTAACAGGCGACCACACAGGGAGGAGCCAATTTGTATATATGAGTGGCGGGGATCATCAAACTGTGACTCGTCTGATGAATTTGAAACGGTTTTCGAACACACATTGCTCTCTATTTAAATGACATGTACACAGAAGGAGAGGGAAGGGAATGCAGTGACTGACATACGCCCACACAAGCTCTGACTGTAGCTCGGCTCCGCTCTCGCCCCTGGCTGTTTCATTAGCATAACGCAGCCGTTGCCTGCCAGTGAGAATAATAAATGCCCACACTCGCTGTGACATGCCGTTTGGGTGCCTGTGTGTGGTGGTATCATCTAGAACTGTACATACAGCGCATTCGGAAAGTATTCAGACCCCTTGACTTTTCCACATTTTGTTACGTTACAGCCTTGTTCTAAAAAAGATTAAATAGTTTTTTCCCCCTCATCAATCTGTAAACAACTATGATGACAAAGCAAAAACTTTTTTGTAAAATATTTGCAAATGTATTAAAAATATATTGCAAATGTATTAAATATCACATTTATAGAAGTATTCAGACCCTTTACTCAGTACCTTGTTGAAACACATTTGGCAGTGATTACAGCCTAGCATTATCTTGGGTGTGACACTACAAGCTTGATACACCTGTATTTGGGGAGTTTCTCTCATTCTTCTCTGCAGATCCTCTCAAGCTCTGTCAGGTTGGATGGGGAGCGTCGCTGCACAGCTATTTTCAGGTCTCTCCAGAGATGTTCGATCGGGTTAAAGTCCGTCTCTGGCTTATTACCCTCACTTATATCATACGCACATTTAGCTATTTAAGTATTTCTCTGCCATCGACCTGTACAGTATAGTTAACCATGCTAATACTATGCTAACACTACTATGCAATGTCTTTTTATAGCTTTTTGCACTCCAGACTTATTACTAGTATTTTTATACTTTTCCATACTGCCGCTCTATGTATCATGTATCTGTCTTTTGTGTATTTTGTGTATTTTCATTCTGGCATTTTGCACCTGCCCTGTTTTTTTTCGTAGCTGCTTGATGAAGAAATTTCCCCTCAGGGATCAATAAAGCACCTGCCTGCCTGCCTGCCTGCCTGCCTGCCTGCCTGCCTGTCTCAGTCCCTGGCGCTGAAAAACATCCCCACAGCATTATGCTGCCACCACCATGCTTCACCGTAGGGATGGTGCCAGGTTTCCTCCAGACGTGATGCTTGGCATTCAGACCGAAGAGTTCAATCTTGGTTTCATCAGACCAGAGAATGTTGTTTCTCATGGTCTGAGAGCCTTTAGGTCGCTTTTGGAAAACTTCAAGCGGAAGTTTAGAGTAACTCTGGAGCTCTGTCAGAGTGACCATCGGGTTCTTGGTCACCTCCCTGACCAAGGCCCTTCTCCCCCAATTGCTCAGTTTGGCCGGGCGGCCAGCTCTAGGAAGAGTCTTGGTGTTTCCAAACTTCTTCCATTTAAGAATGATGGAGGCCACTGTGTTCTTGGGGACCTTCAATGCTGCAGACATGTTTTGGTACCCTTCCCCAGATCTGTGCCTCGACACAATCCTGTCTCAGAGCTCTATGAAGATTTCCTTCGACCTCATGATTTGGTTTTTGCTCTGACATGCACTGTCAACTGTGGGACCTTGTATAGACAGATGTGTGCTTATCCAAATCATGTCCAATCAATTGAATTTACTACATGTGGACTCCAATCAAGTTGTAGAAATATCTCAAGGATGATCAATGGAAACAGGAAGCACCTGAGCTCAATTTGGAGTCTAATTGCAAAGAGTCTGAATATTTATGTAAATAAGGTATTAGTTTTTGTATTTTTAATACATTAGCAAAAATGTCTAAACCTGTTCACTTTGTCATTATGGGTATTTTGTGTAGATTGATGAGGGAAAAAAAATATTTAATATATTTTAGAATAAGGGTGTAACGTAACATTATATGAAAAATGTCAAGGGGTCTGAATTCTTTCCGAATGCACCATATTCAACATGTTAATAGGTGCATAATAAATGGAAATCAGATCCCTGGAATGAATTCCTCAAGTTAACTTTGAAAAGCATAAAAATATATATATATTTCACACTACAATAATCCCTTGTTTGAGGTGCTTCATTTACATCGACAATCTGAGTTCTGTAGCCGTTATGTGTCTTGCGGTTTATTGTCGAGTTAATAGGAAAACCTTTCCTTAAATATGTGATAGGGTTTCCCAAACTCTGTCCTGGGCCCCCCTGGGTGCATGTTTTGTTTTGGCCATCAAGCTTTGATTATTTGAATCAGCTGTGTAGTGCTAGGGAAAAAACTAAACCTTGCACCTGGTGGGGGCCCCAGGACCGAGTTTGGCGAACCCTGCTTTGTGACACCTACTCCCATTGCCTGCTGCAGTGCTGCTTGGATTCCACCTGCCGATCTGTTTACCGTCTGCTTTAGCCTGTTAGGGAGAGTGACTCACCGTCTTCCCTGGCTTGTCTCCCCCCAAGCTTTAGCCTGTTAGGGATAGTGACTCACCGTCTGCCCTGGCTTGTCTCCCCCCAAGCTTTAGCCTGTTAGGGAGAGTGACTCACCGTCTTCCCTGGCTTGTCTCCCCCCAAGCTTTAGCCTGTTAGGGAGAGTGACTCACCGTCTTCCCTGGCTTGTCTCCCCCCAAGCTTTAGCCTGTTAGGGAGAGTGACTCACCGTCTGCTTTAGCCTGTTAGGGAGAGTGGGATGGGAGGCTCACCGTCTGCTTTAACCTGTTAGGGAGAGTGACTCACCGTCTGCTTTAGCCTGTTAGGGAGAGTGACTCATCGTCTGCTTTAGCCTGTTAGGGAGAGTGGGATGGGAGGCTCACCGTCTGCTTTAACCTGTTAGGGAGAGTGACTCACCGTCTGCTTTAGCCTGTTAGGGAGAGTGACTCACCGTCTGCTTTAGCCTGTTAGGGAGAGTGACTCACCGTCTGCTTTAGCCTGTTAGGGAGAGTGACTCACCGTCTGCTTTAGCCTGTTAGGGAGAGTGACTCACCGTCTGCTTTAGCCTGTTAGGGAGAGTGACTCACCGTCTGCTTTAGCCTGTTAGGGAGAGTGACTCACCGTCTGCTTTAGCCTGTTAGGGAGAGTGACTCACCGTCTGCTTTAGCCTGTTAGGGAGAGTGACTCACCGTCTGCTTTAGCCTGTTAGGGAGAGTGACTCACCGTCTGCTTTAGCCTGTTAGGGAGAGTGACTCACCGCTTGTCTCCCCCCAGTGACTCTGAACCCCAAGTCGTTATATTTTCTTTCTTTTCATTTTTGCTGTTTGACTCCTACATGTTTTGTTGCCTATGGACTTTCTTGTTTACCCAACCGTGGGACAGACTGTGTTTGTTCCCACACTCGGGACTCTGTCTCTTTCTTGTTTACCCAACCGTGGGACAGACTGTGTTTGTTCCCACACTCGGGACTCTGTCTCTTTCTTGTTTACCCAACCGTGGGACAGACTGTGTTTGTTCCCACACTCGGGACTCTGTCTCTTTCTTGTTTACCCAACCGTGGGACAGACTGTGTTTGTTCCCACACTCGGGACTCTGTCTCTTTCTTGTTTACCCAACCGTGGGACAGACTGTGTTTGTTCCCACACTCGGGACTCTGTCTCTTTCTTGTTTACCCAACCGTGGGACAGACTGTGTTTGTTCCCACACTCGGGACTCTGTCTCTTTATTGGTTACGCAGACTTTTGGCCTCCCATCCCATTCTAACCACCTCCCACCAGCTTTGTATTCATGTTACCTGATGAAACTGCTGTACAATATGATCTTGTTGCCATCTGATGCACATTCAGATGTCATATCAGCACTGCAGAGTTCTCCCTGTCCTCTGCCGTGCCTTGAATGTATTACTGTTGATGATATCTGGTAATGTGCATGTACACCCTGGCCCATCTACTGTTTCTACTGTTGCTAGCCCCAATTCTGACTTGTGCTCTGATATCTGATTCACTGATTTCTGCACCAGAAGCTTATTACCTAGAATGGATCAATTGAAAGTGTTGGTTCACAGCTCCAATCCAGATGTGTTGGTCATTACTGAGACATGGATAAGGAAGAGTGTTTTGAATACTGATGTTAACCTTTCTGGTTATAACCTTTTTCGGCAAGACAGATCTTCCAAAGGTGTCGGAGTGGCAATCTTTACCAAGGATCACCTTCAGTGCTCGGTTGTCTCCACCAAGTCTGTCCCCAAACAATTTGATTTGCTGGTTTTAAGCATTAAACTTTCAAATAGCTCTTTGTTGACTGTTGCTGGGTGTTATCGTCCTCTGTCAGCACCTAAGCTCTCTCCTGGTCCCTTACACTAAGTCCGAATGTTTTCTGTAATGACCTCAGTGATCACTGTTTTACAGCCTGTATTCGTAATGGCTGCTCAGTGAAACGACCTGTCCTGATTTGTCAAAGGCGCTTGGCAAAAAACTTTAATGAGCAAGCCTTCCTTCATGAACTGGCTTCTGTAAAATGGAATAGAATCAGCTTGATCCCCTCTGTCGAAGACGCTTGGACCTTCTTTTTTGATATTTTCAGTAGTATTGTTAACAAACACGCCCCCATAAAGAAAATGAGAATTAAAAGCAGGTTCAGCCCCAGGTTCGACCGTGATCTTGCAGAGTTACTCCACCTCAAGAATTGCATTTGGCGAAAGGCTCGGCACACGCTTACTCAGGCTGACTGGCTCTCGTTCAGGCAAATGAGAAAAAAGTGCACTCAGGCTACCTGGAAGGCCAAAGTTAGTTACTTTAAGGAGCAGTTTTCTCTCTGTGGGTCTAACCCCAAGAAGTTCTGGAAAAGACCTGGAGAATAAACCCTCCTCACAGCTGCCCAGTTCCCTTAAAGTTGATGATGTGGTTGTCACTGACAAGAAGCACATGGCTGAGCTCTTTAATTACCACTTCATTAAGTCAGGATTCCTATTTGACTCAGCCATGACTCCTTGCCCGTCCAACATTTCCTCATCTCCCACCCCTTCTAATGCGATAGTCCTGATGCTCCTCCCTCCTTTTCCCCTGCCCCACTACAAAGGTTCTCCCTGCAGGCGGTCACTGAGTCCGAGGTGCTAGAGGACCTCCTTAAACTTGATCCCAAAAAAACATCTGGGTCAGATGGTTTAGACCCTTTCTTCTTTAAGGTTGCTGCCCCTATCATCGCTAAGCCTATCTCTGACCTTTTTAACCTGTCTCTCCTCTCTGGGTAGGTTCCCATTGATTAGAAGGCAGCCTTGGTTCGTCCTTTATTTGAAGGGGGAGATCAAGCTGATCCTAACTGTTATAGGCCTATTTCTATCTTGCCCTGTTTATCAAAAGTGTTGATCTCAACTGACTGGCTTTCCACTCAGGTTATGGATGTGTCACTGCAACCTTAAAGGTCCTCAATGATGTCACCACTGCCCTTGATTCTAAGCAATGTTGTGCTGCTATTTGTATTGACTTGGCCAAAGCTTTTGATACGGTAGACCATTCCATTCTTGTGGGCCGGCTAAGGAGTACTTGTGTCTCTTTAACTACCCTCTCAGAGTGCAGTGTATAAAGTCAGAACATGCCTGTCACCTAGGGTGTACCCCAAGGCTCAATCCTAGGCCCAACGCTCTTCTCAATTTACATCAACAAAATAGCTCAGGCAGCAGGAAGCCCTCTCATCCATTTATATGCAGATAATACAGTCTTATACTCAGCTGGCCCCTCCCACTGATTTTGTGTTAAACACTCTACAACAAAGCTTTCCTAGTGTCCAACAAGCTTTCTCTGCACTTAACCTTGTTCTGAACACCTCAAAGGTCATGTGGTTTGGTAAGAAGAATGCTCCTCTCCCCACAGGTGTGAATACTACCTCTGAGGGTTTAGAACATACAAGTACTTGTGAATATGGCTGGACGGTACACTGTCCTTCTCTCAGCACATATCAAAGCTGCAGGCTAAAGTTAAATCTAGACTTGGTTTTCTCAATCGTAATCACTCCTCTTTCACCCCAGCTGCCAAACTAACCCTGATTCAGATGACCATCCTACCCATGCTAGATTACGGAGACATCATTTATAGATCGGCAGGTAAGGATGTTCTCAAGCGACTAGGTGTTCTTTACCATTCAGCCATCAGATTTACCACCAATGCTCCTTATAGGACACATCACTGCACTCTATACTCCTCTGTTTACTGGTCATCTCTGTATAACCGTCACAAGACCCACTGGTTGATGCTTATTTATAAAACCCTCTTAGGCCTCACTCCCCCCTATCTGAGATATCTACTGCAGCCCTCATTCTCCACATACAACACCCGTTCTGCCAGTCACATCCTGTTAAAGGTCCCCAAATCACACACATCCCTGGGTCGCTCGTCTTTTCAGTTCGCTGCAGCTAGCGACTGGAACGAGCTGCAACAAACACTCAAACTGGACAGTTTTATCTCAATCTCTTCATTCAAAGACTCAATCATGGACACTCTTACTGACAGTTGTGGCTGCTTTGTGTGATTTATTGTCATCTCTACCTTCTTGCCCTTTGTGCTGTTGTCTGTATCCAATAATGTTTGTACCATGTTTTGTGCTGCTACCATGTTGTGTTGCTACCATGTTGTTGTCATGTTACGTTGCTACCATGCTGTGTTGTCATGTGTTGCTGCCATGATATGTTGTTGTCTTAGGTCTCTCTTTATGTAGTGTTGTGGTGTCTCTCTTTATGTAGTGTTGTGGTGTCTCTCTTTATGTAGTGTTGTGGTGTCTCTCTTTATGTAGTGTAGTGGTGTCTCTCTTTATGTAGTGTTGTGGTGTCTCTCTTTATGTAGTGTTGTGGTGTCTCTCTTTATGTAGTGTTGTGGTGTCTCTCTTTATGTAGTGTAGTGGTGTCTCTCTTTATGTAGTGTTGTGGTGTCTCTCTTTATGTAGTGTTGTGGTGTCTCTCTTTATGTAGTGTTGTGGTGTCTCTCTTTATGTAGTGTTGTGGTGTCTCTCTTTATGTAGTGTTGTGGTGTCTCTCTTTATGTAGTGTTGTGGTGTCTCTCTTTATGTAGTGTTGTGGTGTCTCTCTTTATGTAGTGTAGTGGTGTCTCTCTTTATGTAGTGTTGTGGTGTCTCTCTTTATGTAGTGTTGTGGTGTCTCTCTTTATGTAGTGTTGTGGTGTCTCTCTTTATGTAGTGTTGTGGTGTCTCTCTTGTCGTGATGTGTGTTTTGTCCTGTATTTATATTTAATGTATTTATATTTTTAATCCCAGCCCTCGTCCCTGCAGGAGGTCTTTTGTCTTTTGGTAGACGTCATTGTAAATAAGAATGTGTTCTTAACTGACTTGCCTAGTTAAATACAGGTTAAATAAAAAGGACATCTGCTACATTATGACGACCTTATGACAGTGTTCAAGTGTTACCAATGACAACCGAGTAGACCCTAACTAGTTGACATACAGTTAGTACTATTGGCTGATAAACATTATTTTAAGTAAACTCCTGTTTTTACATGACTAACTGTGAACTATGGCTCTAACAGAAGTGGAGAGGCATGAAAGGAAGTGGGCTACATGATAAGTCACACTGATATCACACTAAGTTATTCATTGAGCAGAATCCTTTTCTCACAGAGCGCTTGTCTAATCAATAGGCACCATATTTCAGCAAGCACCATATTTTCTGCCTTGCTAAGGTGGAAATGGACTAAAAATCAACATGTTTAAAGTGCTGACACAAATCTAACCCTGTCAGGTCGGTGTGGCTAACGAGATCAGCATGCAGCTGAGCATAAATATTGTTGTGACATCCTGCACACAAGATTTGACCACTCACCCTACTCGTCAAGGTAGTGTTCTGAGCAAAGTTCAAAAAGAGATTTCATGGGTTTTGGAGTTAGTCCTGGCATATGCTATGTTAAGAATGTAAAAATGTATGTCTTTTTTGTTTTTTATTAGCTGATACGTTGTGGCATTCTCCTATCCAAGAGTGTGATACAATGGGAAGAAAAGGTAGCTGTAGCAAATCCCTTCGCTGAGGCCGGAAACAAGCTAATCACTATAATCATCATTACTTAGGCCTAACGTCTGTGTCGCCAAAATATTTCTGTCACACATGTAACACCAGTATACGCATATTAAATGTAAGGAATATAATATGTATTGCTTTTACCAAAGCAGGGCAAAACATACCGGTAGGCTGCTGCTCATCAGATAAACCTAATCTACCTTGAATATCTCCCTTGGTTAGAGAAATATACAAGGTAAGAAGTGTTATAAGCAATGTAGATATGTAGACTGTGTAGTTTATGTTATAAAGAGCTTGCAGTAAAATACTAAAGTGTAAATACAAGCTTAGCTAATTAAAAGTTGGACTTTCTTCACATATTTCTAATAGTTCTAAACCCAATGGCAAAACATCTAAAAAGCACCAGAAGGCTTTCCAACTGAAAGGGAAGTAAAATAAGTGTTTGTATTTCCACACCTGATAAAATCCCTATCTTTGGTAGAGGCTAGAGAAATGCCACAACGGAAATAAGACATGAAAGCATCAAATAATATATATTTTAAATATGTAGGGACTTTACTCTGAACTGAAGAGATAAACAACAAAAGGGTCTTGACTTTGACAATATCTTGGATCTCTATGATATTATCTATGATATCCTAGCTGATGACTTTCTGAAATTGGTCTTTATAATTGACTTACATTTTTGGTCCCTGACACTTTTAAGGCTTTGGTCTATGTACGATAAATGGACTGACTAAAGACGTACTTAAAAGGTGTGTACCTAAGTATGCACTGACTGTAAGCTTTGCTTTGGATAAGAGTGTCTGCGAAATTACTAAAATGTGATTGTTGCAATCTGCAGCAACAACTAGGTACTGTACAGTGATTTGTGATTAAAATCAAGTTGTTCCCCTACTGTTTACAATGCCTTCTTGTAATGAATTGTACGTCGTCAATTACCTCCTGAGTTTCGAATGGCCAATTAGCCAAGATTCGTTAGGTGCTGTGCTAAAGTACTGTCAGTGTACTGCGCCAGTCACAACATCAAAAATATATTTTAAAAACGTGTTACACTCTCTCGGTAGGCCCGGAATTCCCCAAGCCCGCTGAAGAGTAACACAGAGAGCAGGAGGCTATGGTGATCCCCTCCCAGCCTCACTCAACCATCCCCCCCCAGCCTCGCTCAACCACCCCCCCAGCCTCGCTCAACCATCCCCCCCAGCCTCACTCAACCATCCCCCCCAGCCTCGCTCAACCATCCCCCCAAGCCTCGCTCAACCATCCCCCCCAGCCTCGCTCAACCATCCCCCCCAGCCTCGCTCAACCATCCCCCCCGCCTCGCACAACTGATCCCCCCCAGCCTTGCTCAACTGATCCCCCCCAGCCTCACTCAACTGATCCCACCAGCCTCGCTCAACCATCCCCCCAGCCTCGCTCAACTGATCCCCCCCAGCCTCACTCAACCATCCCCCCCAGCCTCGCTCAACCATCCCCCCCAGCCTCGCTCAACCATCCCCCACAGCCTCGCTCAACCATCCACCCCCAGCCTCGCTCAACCGATCCCCCCCAGCCTCGCTCAACCGATCCCCCCCCAGCCTCGCTCAACCATCCCCCCTAGCCTCGCTCAACTGATCCCCCCCAGCCTCGCTCTCATTCATCCCCCCCAGCCTCGCTCAACCATCCCCCCCCAGCCTCGCTCAACCATCCCCCACAGCCTCGCTCAACCGATCCCCCCCCAGCCTCGCTCAACCGATCCCCCCCCAGCCTCGCTCAACCATCCCCCCTAGCCTCGCTCAACTGATCCCCCCCCAGTCTCGCTCAAATGATTTCCTCCCCAGTCTTGCTCAACCGATTTCCTCCCCACAGCCTCGCTCAACTGATCCCCCCCCAGCCTCGCTCAACCGATCCCCCCCAGCCTCGCTCAACCGATCCCCCCCAACCTCGCTCAACCATCCCCCCTAGCCTCGCTCAACTGATCCCCCCCCAGCCTTGCTCAACCATCCCCCCCAGCCTCGCTCTCAACCATCCCCCCTAGCCTCGCTCAACTGATCCCCCCCCAGCCTTGCTCAACTGATTTCCTCCCCAGTCTTGCTCAACCGATTTCCTCCCCACAGCCTCGCTCAACCGAACCCCCCTCCCCAGCCTCGCTCAAATGATTCCCTCCCCCCACAGTCTCACTCAACCAATTTGCCCCCCAAAGCTTTGCTCAATCGATTCCCCCCCAGCCTCGCTCAACCAATTTCCCCCTCCCCCAGCCTCGCTCAACCAATCCCCCCCTCCCTCAGCCTCATTCAACCAATCCCCCCCTCCCCCAGTCTCACTCAACCATCCCCCCCCCCAGTCTCGCTCAACCAATTTGCCCCCCCCTAGTCTCGCTCAACCATCCCCCCCTCCTCCACAGTCTCGCTCAACCATCCACCCCCAGCCTCGCTCAACCAATCCCCCCCAGCCTCGCTCAACCGATCCCCCCCCAGCCTCGCTCAACCATCCCCCCTAGCCTCGCTCAACTGATCCCCCCCAGCCTCGCTCTCATTCATCCCCCCCTCAGCCTCGCTCAACCATCCCCCCTAGCCTTGCTCAACTGATCCCCCCCAGCCTCGCTCTCATTCATCCCCCCCAGCCTCGCTCAACCATCCCCCCCAGCCTCACTCTCAACTATCCCCACCCAGCCTCACTCAACTGATTTCCTCCCCAGTCTTGCTCAACCGATTTCCTCCCCACAGCCTCGCTCAACTGATCCCCCCCCAGCCTCGCTCAACCGATCCCCCCCCAACCTCGCTCAACCATCCCCCCTAGCCTCGCTCAACTGATCCCCCCCCAGCCTTGCTCAACCATCCCCCCCAGCCTCGCTCTCAACCATCCCCAACCAGCCTTGCTCAACTGATTTCCTCCCCAGTCTTGCTCAACTGATTTCCTCCCCAGCCTCGCTCAAACGATTCCCTCCCCCCACAGTCTCACTCAACCAATTTGCCCCCCAAAGCTTTGCTCAATCGATTCCCCCCCAGCCTCGCTCAACCAGGTAAATTAGGTAAATTAGGTAAATCATAGCAACACCCACCCGTAGCATGCGCTCCAGCAGGTATATCTCACTGGCCACCCCCAAAGCCAACAACTCCTTTGGCCGCCATTCCTTCCAGTTCGCTGCTGCCAATGACTGGAACGAATTGCAAAAATCATTGAAGCTAGAGGTTCCTATCTCCCTCACTAACTTTAAGCATCAGCTGTCAAAGCTGCTTATCGATCACTGCACCTGTATATAGCCCTTCTGTAAATAGCCCACACTACTACCTCATCCCCATATTTATTTGGATTATTTTCGCTAATCTTGCACTCCAGTATCTCTATTTGCACATCATCATTTGCACATCCTTCATTCCAGTGTTAATTCTAATCTGTAATTATTTCACCACTATGGTCTATTTATTGTTCTACCTTCCTAACCTTACTGCATTTTGCACTACATTTGCACTCTGTATATAGATTTTCTATTGTGTTTTTGACTATGTTTGTTTACTGTGTAACTCTGTGTTGTTGTTTTTGTCGCACTGCTTTGCTTTGTCTTGGCCAGGTCACAGTTGCAAATGAGAACTTGTTCTCAACTGACCTACCTGGTTAAATAAAGGTGAAATAAAAAAAATTAAAAAAAATTGCTGGAAGATCCACTTGAGGCCAAGTGTCAGCCTCCTGGCAGAAGCAACCAGGTTTTTGACTAAAATGTCTTGGTACTTGGTAAAGTTCCTGATGTTGTTGACCTTAACAAGGCATCCAACCCACCACTGGTTTACATGTCCAACCCACCACTGGTTTACATGTCCAACCCACCACTGGTTTACATGTCCAACCCACCACTGGTTTACATGTCCAAGCCACCGCTGTCGTACATGTCCAACCCACCGCTGTCGTACATGTCCAACCCACCGCTGTCGTACATGTCCAACCCACCACTGGTTTACATGTCCAAGCCACCGCTGTCGTACATGTCCAAAGGGCTCCATTTACATGTTTCATGACTATAGCACCGTCTGGAATTTGACAAACGGCATTGCCAGTTGGATTGGAGCTGGTGCTATGGTCAGATTACATGGAATTAGAGCCTCACACGCCAGTGGTATTTTTTTTTCAGTTGTTATTGCTCAATATTTATCAAGTGTGCCAATAATTATGGACTTGAATGCAAGTCCAACATAAAAATGTTTTTCTCAAATAAGGAAATTCACATGCAATCGACACTGCTGTTATACGGCTTAGCGCAATTACATGTGCTACGCTTTGTAATACATTTGGAAAATATTTTCTTAAGGATAAATAAACTGATTCAACCCTTGATGTCTTGACTTGTCTGCAGAAGTGAATAATGAATGTGTGGTCCTCGCGTGGTTGGTCTATTGTTTTGATTGAACCGAAGCCATTATTGAGCCCATCCCACACACTATGTATTATACTGAGAAAGCTGTAGATGCACCCTCACGCATCACTGGATTTAAATCTAGTTTTAATGGTGTGTTGCGAGTCAGAAATGGACAAACACTGAATAGCTGTAATTGTATTAAAGACAAGTGCACTGCACGTTTACATAGAGGTGTATTATCATGAAGGCTTTCTGTGGCTCCTCACTCTTTCACACAAGGTGCCTCAAGGAACGCTCTGTTCAAGCTAAACACATTACAAAATGCTAATTAAAAAACATCAATATTTAACACACTGTCGGGACATTTTAGAATCGACAATCAACTGAACATTCAGCATCTTTACTAGGTTTCCCATTACACCTTTATTTCACAGATATATTAGTATTTGACCAGAATGAGTGTTAGCAGGCCATCAGTAGCCTACAGTGGCTGAATGAGAGGCCATGAAGAATATTCTCTTTAGGCAGAGAGATGGATGGAGTGACTGTAACTGTGTTTCTGATATAATGGATAGCCTACTCTGTACCAAACTCATAGCTACTCACCACATAACTGAGTTAACTCATAGCTACTCACCATATAACTGAGTTAACTCATAGCTACTCACCACATAACTGAGTTAACTCATAGCTACTCACCACATAACTGAGTTAACTCATAGCTACTCACCACATAACTGAGTTAACTCATAGCTACTCACCACATAACTGAGTTAACACATAGCTACTCACCATATAACTGAGTTAACTCATAGCTACTCACCATATAACTGAGTTAACTCATAGCTACTCACCACATAACTGAGTTAACTCATAGCTACTCACCATATAACTGAGATAACTCATAGCTACTCACCATATAACTGAGTTAACTCATAGCTACTCACCATATAACTGAGTTAACTCATAGCTACTCACCACATAACTGAGTTAACTCATAGCTACTCACCACATAACTGTTAACTCATAGCTACTCACCATATAACTGAGTTAACTCATAGTTACTCACCACATAACTGTTAACTCATAGCTACTCACCACATCATTTTAGTTAAGTCTAGTGGATGGAGTCATGTGCAGAACTCACACGAGAGCTATTCCTTTTCATCATTGTGTTCAATGAGGACTTAGTTGTTAGCACTTTCCTCCACACAACGCCCACTATTACCATGAATTGTTGTACTGTATCTTGGCCTTGTACCTCTTTAATATTCCAGTTGAGACAAAACTGACTTGGTCATTTAATAAAATACTGCAACACCGTCTCCTTGGTGGTCTGTCTTGTGTTTTCTGTTGATGAGCTTGTGAAAGGGATTCAATTATTATTATTTTATATATATATATATATATATATATATATATATATATATAATCATCTCTATCCATTTTATCTAATGGTTTATTTTCTTTAGAGATATCAAATAACGTTATGCAGGCCTTTCCATTATAGGTTTATTGAAATTCATGCTCATGCTCCAAAGCAAACGTGGAGAATGTTTAGCAGTGTTTAGATCCAGATCTATGAGACACTGTCATCACCAGCAGGACGCTGGCCTTCAGAGGATGATATAGGGATATCCTGGGCTGCAGCGATTGGCCGAGAGGAGCTCTTAATCACTGCACCAACCACTCACCTCCCACTATGTGTAGTTAGACTATTATCTGTGAGATCTCCAACAGATCATCCATCTTTCTTCCACTTCAAGAAAAATTCATTACAGGGCCTCAATATAGGAAAACAAAAGGAAACAACAGCCATGGAGATGGAACACCATACCACTTTCTCCTCTTGGTGAGATCATTAACAAGTCCTGTGTGTGGGTTTTTCCCTAAGCCTTTTTTTAGCCCTGCAGTGAGGGAGTCTGTGAGGTCATTACCGTGGATCTGAGAGATTTGACAGCATTAGTACCCACTGAAGATCCTCTGCAAACATAATGAGAACATTAGTACCCACTGAAGATCCTCTGCAAACATATTGAGAACATTAGTACCCACTGAAGATCCTCTGCAAACATATTGAGAACATTAGTACCCACTGAAGATCCTCTGCAAACATATTGAGAACATTAGTACCCACTGAAGATCCTCTGCAAACATATTGAGAACATTAGTACCCACTGAAGATCCTCTGCAAACATATTGAGAACATTAGTACCCACTGCAGTATTGGCTCAAATTGGACACGGTGAGGAGGAGTGGAAGCTAACGTATAAAATGGTAATCAATTATGCGATGAATAATGTTGAATAACCATGGCAATGTTCAATGAATAAATCAATGGAAAGGTTTTATATTTGAATTGATATTTGTTGTACTTACTGTTTAGTATTTTTTTTTGTATTAATCTTGTAGAAACCACAATGTGATTTGATAGAATTTGCAGTAAGAAACTATGAGGTTGGCTTATGTTATATTGTGTGGAACACTTAAGTCACAACTGTTTACATTGTGCTTTACTGGAAATGTCAAATCAACTGCCTCACGCTGCTCTTGGTAATACCCAAAACACACAACAAATCAACTGCCTCACGCTGCACTTGGTAATACCCATAACACACAACAAATCAACTGCCTCACTCTGCTCTTGGTAATACCCAAAACACACAACAAATCAACTGCCTCACGCTGCTCTTGGCAATACCCAAAACACACAACAAATCAACTGCCTCACTCTGCTCTTGGTAATACCCAAAACACACAACAAATGAACTGCCTCACGCTGCTCTTGGCAATACCCATAACACACAACAAATCAACTGCCTCACGCTGCTCTTGGTAATACCCAAAACACACAACAAATCAACTGCCTCACGCTGCACTTGGCAATACCCAAAACACACAACAAATCAACTGCCTCACGCTGCACTTGGTAATACCCAAAACACACAACACATTACACACAAAATAGCCTCAGCATGCTATAGACATTCTTTGTTAATTTTACATTGAATAATTTTACATATTTTTTCTTACCAACTCAATGCAAATACTGTAATTAGTTGATTTAACTTTGTCTGAAAATGATTACCATGTTGTAGTGGCACTGTCTTTCTCTCCGGGGACAATCTTAGCGTAACATTTACTGATTGTCCTTTTAATACTGTGTTTTTTTCTGCAATTCTACTTGTAAATCTCCTCAGCCTGAGTTGCCATGGCAATGTGTTTCTGTGGGATGGAGAGGGACGGGATGCAGTGCAGAAATAGAGTCAAGCTAGAGCAACACACAAAAGCCTGATTACCAAGAGGACGATATCAAATGAGTCATTGAAAATGCACCAAGTTCCACCCACAAGTCGGTTATTTGCACCTGTTCTTGAACAAGTGCCTTCTGGGGAGTGGAGACTTTTGGTAGGTCAAATGTTCAGGTGCCTTCTGGGGAGTGGAGACTTTTGGTAGGTCAAATGTTCAGGTGCCTTCTGGGGAGTGGAGACTTTTGGTAGGTCAAATGTTCAGGTGCCTTCTGGGGAGTGGAGACTTTTGGTAGGTCAAATGTTCAGGTGACATTGTCATTTTTAGCACCATCTTCAAGTCAACAATTATTCTTTCAAACAAAATTATTGTGTACAAATAAAAAAACTGTTATTTTTTGTATCTACATTTTGAGGTGTCAAGCTTAACAACTCTGTTAATAATTTCAGATATTTTCCATGTATCCACACTGAGATGGGCAGTTATGAATCAAACTGATACAACTGTGTACATAGCACCATTGTTGTCCCCGTCGCTGGATCATCACAACCATACTATGTTCTCTGACTAATGGTCATAACGGACTGCATTTATGGTATGTTATTTAGTAGGGCTCAAAACACTGGGGGCTGGTATTATAAATGGGGTACGTTTGTCAACCTCAGTCTCAGCAGTAGGGGTTTACTCACCCCAATGTGTGGAATGAGGAGAGGTTTTATTGGAGGATGAGATATGTTTAACCAATGGTTGACTGCTTGCCATCAGGGTGAATATGTGATGTGCCCCATCATAAGCAGCATTCACTTATTTTAACTGAAACGGAGGCTGAACTTACTGATTTGGCCTCGTTTTAGATTTGGTTCATTAAGGGTTTCTAGGGGCCTTTACTGAATTTCATTAAGGGTTTCTAGGGGCCTTTACTGAATTTCATTAAGGGTTCTAGGGGCCTTTACTGAATTTCATTAAGGGTTTCTAGGGGCCTTTACTGAATTTCATTAAGGGTTTCTAGGGGCCTTTACTGAATTTCATTAAGGGTTCTAGGGGCCTTTACTGAATTTCATTAAGGGTTTCTAGGGGCCTTTACTGAATTTCATTAAGGGTTTCTAGGGGCCTTTACTGAATTTCATTAAGGGTTCTAGGGGCCTTTACTGAATTTCATTAAGGGTTTCTAGGGGCCTTTACTGAATTTCATTAAGGGTTTCTAGGGGCCTTTACTGAATTTCATTAAGGGTTCTAGGGGCCTTTACTGAATTTCATTAAGGGTTTCTAGGGGCCTTTACTGAATTTCATTAAGGGTTTCTAGGGGCCTTTACTGAATTTCATTAAGGGTTTCTAGGGGCCTTTACTGAATTTCATTAAGGGTTCTAGGGGCCTTTACTGAATTTCATTAAGGGTTCTAGGGGCCTTTACTGAATTTCATTAAGGGTTTCTAGGGGCCTTTACTGAATTCTAGTTGGTTTTACTTTGCATCTCGGGGGGCTAGTTAGGCACCATCAATAAATTACACAATTTAAATGAGACAATATTTTCATGTTGCACACCTTTTAGTTTTCTCATTAAATGCTTTCAATATTTGTATATGTATTTCTACAATTGATAGTAGGTTTGAAGTTAAGTAATTTCTATTTGTAGTTATTGAAATGTTAACATATTGTCCCAGTGTCAGGCTCTGGCCATAGAGAAGCCTATTTGCTTCTCTATGTAGTTATGGTCAGAGTCTGACAGTGTCGTTCTTTTCTGTTTCTGTGTCGGGTTTTGGGTTGGATCCCTAATTAGAGGCAGCTGCCACCGCATTGTCTCTAATTAGCGATCCCATATATGTTGAGTCTGTCCTTCACTCTGGTGTGGGTCGTTGTCGTATATTTTGCATGTGCGTGATTTACGTCTGTTCATTCGTGTTTTGTTTTGTGTGCGTGACGTTTTATCAATTCGTGGTTTTGTGTTTTCAGTAGTTTGTCTTTTGTCTTGTTATACATAGTAAAGTACATTCTTACATAGTATAATAAATATGTCAAACTACTATCCCTGCGCTGCGCCTTGGTCATTCCCACACCCACATCGTGACACCCATGTACATTGTGTCATTTACCAACGGTCCCTAACTAGGGATATCCAAAGTCAAACCACATTTACCACAGGCATTCTGATCAGGTGGTTCGCAGCTGCACTCCAAGTTGAATATTACCTGTGTGCTGCCAGCTGTGAGCAGTATTGAAATAAACCCAACTTTAATTTATGTTGTGACATACTTAGGTACAAAACTCTGTTTAGGATAAGACTTACTTTATGACCAACATTTTGACAGTACAATAAAGGTTTGACTCATATCTTTGCCACATAGTAGTGTTGAGACATTAGTGCTTTTTGTGGTCGGTTCTGTTTCGGTTCGATTATTAAAAAATAATCACGGTTTCCCAATTTGATAATTTTTGTAAACATTAAATGGACTATGCATTATGTGGGTTGAATGCTGTAACACATAATACAACTATTAATAAAAGTCCCATGATGGTAGTGACTGCACATTACTTATCACTTATTAACCATCATTTACTCACGTTACTAATTACCTAAATATTTCAGTTGTTGTTTATTTTACAGTAGTTTTATTTGATGACTATTATATCAATCCAATAATAGGTTTCACTCTCGCCAAAATCTGTCCAAAATAAGCCAATGCGTTTCTATGGGCTTGTTTTGCACCTAAGCTTGTCGCCTGCCTTCCCGCCTTTGGGACAACTCCATTGTGTGGACTCCATTGGGTGGCGACCTAAGCATCTTGTCATTTTATACAGATCTCTGCCCATACAGACTGGACAAGTAGGCACGCACTGGATTATGGCCATTGTAGTTAATTACCTCTTTTTCTGGTCTAAACTATGTAGAATATTGACCTGTTGGAAACTACAACTCCCTACTACATCGCACAGTTTGGGCATGATCTAATTTATCCCTAGAGAAACGCACGGCGCTCACATAAAAAATAAGATTGAAATTCAATGAATAGAATTGAACCGACTAAAAGGGCTTTTCAAACTGCTATTACTCTAAAAGGGCATTATCACAGTATTATTCCAACCTCATTGTGTTGAAATATACTATATAAAACACAGGAACATCTAGTCTAGTTCTTTACTTCAATTCAAAGGCAATTCCAAACAAACAGCTTTCTTGGTCTTAGTTTGCAAAGTTATATAAATGGTAGAAAAAGAAAAGATTGCTTGTTCAGAAATCCCTCTTCACATGGTTTACATCAGCAGCATATTCTAAAGAATCCTTGATCTGCAAAATCACAAGCCCCACCCCTTCCTGTCGGATGGTCTCACATGAAATGACTGACGGCCATTGAGAGTTGCATTTTAATCCCTCTGGTATATGCCGCCATTTCATTCTGTTGATCTGATGGAGAGGAAGGAGAGGAGGACTCTCGCTGTCTAGTTGTAGTTCCAATATGTCACTGAGCAGTATCGCCCTGCAGCTTTGACTGAAGCTGAGAACAAACAGGAAATGGGCTTGATCCACTCAGTCCTTATTCAATAGGCAGGATGTGACACATGGTTAAGAAGTTCATCCTATTTCTAGATTAGTGATGAAATATGCATGGTTGAACAGGAAGTGTGTGTTTCTTTAAGTGTTCTGGCATACATTGCCTCAAGTAGAACCCTGTTAACATTAGATAACTGTGTCTTGCATATTGCTAGAGTATCGGCAGGGGATATAAATATGTAAACAGAAATGTTCTTGAAATTATTTTGTCCAAGGCATCATTATCTAACAGTTACGTGTTCGTCAAGTCCAAAACCTTGTTATTTTTTCAGCTGTATTTGGATCGATGACCAAAGTTAGAAATATCATAAGGGTTAAGTCTAATAATCTGTCTTTAATCACCTTAAATGATATCCAGAAACATTTTAGTTGGCTGCACAATAATAACACTTCAAATGTTGAATTCTTTATTCAGGCAACAAAGACACATTGTGGAGTACTTTGAAGTTTGGAGCAGCAGACAATCCACTTAACTCTGTGCAGAAAACCAACGTCCCCCCAAACCAAGAGGTCAAGACAGAATCCCCTTGATGGTAGGGTTTGGTAAACAAAATCTTGCCAAACCCCTTAATGACAGGCAGGTCCTAAACATCTCAGCCTTTGGCGAGAAATGCATTACACAGCCGTCAGCTTGAGTGACGCGATGCCCTCCCCTTAATGGAACATTGCAAAATGGCTTCCTCTTTCTGCAGAAATGACAACCCTGGAATATCACATGCCAATTAAAGGAGAGACAGGCATCGGATGAGTGACATTTAATTCCCATATATGTGATGGATATTAAGCTGGAGAAAAGTGTTCTGTAGGTCACTTCAGAAGGTCCTTTCTCTCTCCACAGTGAGATATTAAGACGTGAAGGACCTGTGCTGACGTGCTTGTTGCACTGCAACAGAACCTTGGTGAAAACGACACGTTTCTGTGGGTCAGAAAGGCCCATTTTAGTTATTTTCCTATCACTAACACACCTGATCCCACCAATCAAAGGCTTGATGAGTTAATGTGGACTCAGGTGTGATAGTACCAGGTGTGCTAGTACTAGGTGTGCTAGTGCTAGGTATGCTAGTACTAGGTGTGCTAGTACTAGGTGTGCTAGTACTAGGTATGCTAGTACTAGGTGTGCTAGTACTAGGTGTGCTAGTACTAGGTGTGCTAGTACTAGAGCTAAAACAGAAGTATGCATCCTTTGGGTCCCCAGGACCAGGATTAAGAAACACCAAAAACTAGGAACACCTTCCTAATATTGAGCATATAGTTCCTAATGTTTTGTACATTCAGTGTATGTGCTACATGAGAACTATAGGCTATTGATGATTTGAAAAAAGCTTGCGCTCTGTTCATTGCCTCAGGCTGCACACGCTGTTCTCTCATCAGGTGATCATACACTATATATACAAAAGTATTTGGACACCCTAACCCTTACCCTAACCCTAACCCTATCCCTAACCCTAACCCTATCCCGGTGCTGACAGGTATATTAAATCGAGCACACAGCCATTTACTGAAGAGCTCAGTTCAATGTGACGGTCATAGAATGCCACCTTTCTAACAAGTCAGTTCATCAAATTTCTGCCCTGCTAGACCTTCCCCGGTCAACTGTAAGTGCTGTTATTGTGAAGTGGAAACGTCTAGGAGCAACAACGGCTCAGCCGTGAAGTGGTAGGAAACACAAAATCACAGAATAGGACCGCCGAGTGCTGAAGCCCGTAGCGTGTAAAACTTGTCTGTCCTCGGTTGCAACATTTACTACCAAGTTCCAAACTGCCTGTGGAAGCAACGTCAGCACAAGAACTGTTCCGTGGGAGCTTCATGAAATGGGTTTCCATGGCCGAGCAGCCGCACACAAGCCTAAGATCACCATGCACAATGCCAAGCGT
>CM042418.1:29784672-29787172 GCA_023634145.1 Thymallus thymallus
GGGTTAGGGTTAGGGTTAGGGTTAGGGTTAGGGTTAGGGTTAGGGTTAGGGTTAGGGTTAGGGTTAGGGTTAGGGTTAGGGTTAGGGTTAGGGTTAGGGTTAGGGTTAGGGTTAGGGTTAGGGTTAGGGTTAGGGTTAGGGTTAGGGTTAGGGTTAGGGTTAGGGTTAGGGTTAGGGTTAGGGTTAGGGTTAGGGTTAGGGTTAGGGTTAGGGTTAGGGTTAGGGTTAGGGTTAGGGTTAGGGTTAGGGTTAGGGTTAGGGTTAGGGTTAGGGTTAGGGTTAGGGTTAGGGTTAGGGTTAGGGTTAGGGTTAGGGTTAGGGTTAGGGTTAGGGTTAGGGTTAGGGTTAGGGTTAGGGTTAGGGTTAGGGTTAGGGTTAGGGTTAGGGTTAGGGTTAGGGTTAGGGTTAGGGTTAGGGTTAGGGTTAGGGTTAGGGTTAGGGTTAGGGTTAGGGTTAGGGTTAGGGTTAGGGTTAGGGTTAGGGTTAGGGTTAGGGTTAGGGTTAGGGTTAGGGTTAGGGTTAGGGTTAGGGTTAGGGTTAGGGTTAGGGTTAGGGTTAGGGTTAGGGTTAGGGTTAGGGTTAGGGTTAGGGTTAGGGTTAGGGTTAGGGTTAGGGTTAGGGTTAGGGTTAGGGTTAGGGTTAGGGTTAGGGTTAGGGTTAGGGTTAGGGTTAGGGTTAGGGTTAGGGTTAGGGTTAGGGTTAGGGTTAGGGTTAGGGTTAGGGTTAGGGTTAGGGTTAGGGTTAGGGTTAGGGTTAGGGTTAGGGTTAGGGTTAGGGTTAGGGTTAGGGTTAGGGTTAGGGTTAGGGTTAGGGTTAGGGTTAGGGTTAGGGTTAGGGTTAGGGTTAGGGTTAGGGTTAGGGTTAGGGTTAGGGTTAGGGTTAGGGTTAGGGTTAGGGTTAGGGTTAGGGTTAGGGTTAGGGTTAGGGTTAGGGTTAGGGTTAGGGTTAGGGTTAGGGTTAGGGTTAGGGTTAGGGTTAGGGTTAGGGTTAGGGTTAGGGTTAGGGTTAGGGTTAGGGTTAGGGTTAGGGTTAGGGTTAGGGTTAGGGTTAGGGTTAGGGTTAGGGTTAGGGTTAGGGTTAGGGTTAGGGTTAGGGTTAGGGTTAGGGTTAGGGTTAGGGTTAGGGTTAGGGTTAGGGTTAGGGTTAGGGTTAGGGTTAGGGTTAGGGTTAGGGTTAGGGTTAGGGTTAGGGTTAGGGTTAGGGTTAGGGTTAGGGTTAGGGTTAGGGTTAGGGTTAGGGTTAGGGTTAGGGTTAGGGTTAGGGTTAGGGTTAGGGTTAGGGTTAGGGTTAGGGTTAGGGTTAGGGTTAGGGTTAGGGTTAGGGTTAGGGTTAGGGTTAGGGTTAGGGTTAGGGTTAGGGTTAGGGTTAGGGTTAGGGTTAGGGTTAGGGTTAGGGTTAGGGTTAGGGTTAGGGTTAGGGTTAGGGTTAGGGTTAGGGTTAGGGTTAGGGTTAGGGTTAGGGTTAGGGTTAGGGTTAGGGTTAGGGTTAGGGTTAGGGTTAGGGTTAGGGTTAGGGTTAGGGTTAGGGTTAGGGTTAGGGTTAGGGTTAGGGTTAGGGTTAGGGTTAGGGTTAGGGTTAGGGTTAGGGTTAGGGTTAGGGTTAGGGTTAGGGTTAGGGTTAGGGTTAGGGTTAGGGTTAGGGTTAGGGTTAGGGTTAGGGTTAGGGTTAGGGTTAGGGTTAGGGTTAGGGTTAGGGTTAGGGTTAGGGTTAGGGTTAGGGTTAGGGTTAGGGTTAGGGTTAGGGTTAGGGTTAGGGTTAGGGTTAGGGTTAGGGTTAGGGTTAGGGTTAGGGTTAGGGTTAGGGTTAGGGTTAGGGTTAGGGTTAGGGTTAGGGTTAGGGTTAGGGTTAGGGTTAGGGTTAGGGTTAGGGTTAGGGTTAGGGTTAGGGTTAGGGTTAGGGTTAGGGTTAGGGTTAGGGTTAGGGTTAGGGTTAGGGTTAGGGTTAGGGTTAGGGTTAGGGTTAGGGTTAGGGTTAGGGTTAGGGTTAGGGTTAGGGTTAGGGTTAGGGTTAGGGTTAGGGTTAGGGTTAGGGTTAGGGTTAGGGTTAGGGTTAGGGTTAGGGTTAGGGTTAGGGTTAGGGTTAGGGTTAGGGTTAGGGTTAGGGTTAGGGTTAGGGTTAGGGTTAGGGTTAGGGTTAGGGTTAGGGTTAGGGTTAGGGTTAGGGTTAGGGTTAGGGTTAGGGTTAGGGTTAGGGTTAGGGTTAGGGTTAGGGTTAGGGTTAGGGTTAGGGTTAGGGTTAGGGTTAGGGTTAGGGTTAGGGTTAGGGTTAGGGTTAGGGTTAGGGTTAGGGTTAGGGTTAGGGTTAGGGTTAGGGTTAGGGTTAGGGTTAGGGTTAGGGTTAGGGTTAGGGTTAGGGTTAGGGTTAGGGTTAGGGTTAGGGTTAGGGTTAGGGTTAGGGTTAGGGTTAGGGTTAGGGTTAGGGTTAGGGTTAGGGTTAGGGTTAGGGTTAGGGTTAGGGTTAGGGTTAGGGTTAGGGTTAGGGTTAGGGTTAGGGTTAGGGT
>CM042418.1:29792172-29794444 GCA_023634145.1 Thymallus thymallus
GGGTTAGGGTTAGGGTTAGGGTTAGGGTTAGGGTTAGGTTAGGGTTAGGGTTAGGGTTAGGGTTAGGGTTAGGGTTAGGGTTAGGGTTAGGGTTAGGGTTAGGGTTAGGGTTAGGGTTAGGGTTAGGGTTAGGGTTAGGGTTAGGGTTAGGGTTAGGGTTAGGGTTAGGGTTAGGGTTAGGGTTAGGGTTAGGGTTAGGGTTAGGGTTAGGGTTAGGGTTAGGGTTAGGGTTAGGGTTAGGGTTAGGGTTAGGGTTAGGGTTAGGGTTAGGGTTAGGGTTAGGGTTAGGGTTAGGGTTAGGGTTAGGGTTAGGGTTAGGGTTAGGGTTAGGGTTAGGGTTAGGGTTAGGGTTAGGGTTAGGGTTAGGGTTAGGGTTAGGGTTAGGGTTAGGGTTAGGGTTAGGGTTAGGGTTAGGGTTAGGGTTAGGGTTAGGGTTAGGGTTAGGGTTAGGGTTAGGGTTAGGGTTAGGGTTAGGGTTAGGGTTAGGGTTAGGGTTAGGGTTAGGGTTAGGGTTAGGGTTAGGGTTAGGGTTAGGGTTAGGGTTAGGGTTAGGGTTAGGGTTAGGGTTAGGGTTAGGGTTAGGGTTAGGGTTAGGTTAGGGTTAGGGTTAGGGTTAGGGTTAGGGTTAGGGTTAGGGTTAGGGTTAGGGTTAGGGTTAGGGTTAGGGTTAGGGTTAGGGTTAGGGTTAGGGTTAGGGTTAGGGTTAGGGTTAGGGTTAGGGTTAGGGTTAGGGTTAGGGTTAGGGTTAGGGTTAGGGTTAGGGTTAGGGTTAGGGTTAGGGTTAGGGTTAGGGTTAGGGTTAGGGTTAGGGTTAGGGTTAGGGTTAGGGTTAGGGTTAGGGTTAGGGTTAGGGTTAGGGTTAGGGTTAGGGTTAGGGTTAGGGTTAGGGTTAGGGTTAGGGTTAGGGTTAGGGTTAGGGTTAGGGTTAGGGTTAGGGTTAGGGTTAGGGTTAGGGTTAGGGTTAGGGTTAGGGTTAGGGTTAGGGTTAGGGTTAGGGTTAGGGTTAGGGTTAGGGTTAGGGTTAGGGTTAGGGTTAGGGTTAGGGTTAGGGTTAGGGTTAGGGTTAGGGTTAGGGTTAGGGTTAGGGTTAGGGTTAGGGTTAGGGTTAGGGTTAGGGTTAGGGTTAGGGTTAGGGTTAGGGTTAGGGTTAGGGTTAGGGTTAGGGTTAGGGTTAGGGTTAGGGTTAGGGTTAGGGTTAGGGTTAGGGTTAGGGTTAGGGTTAGGGTTAGGGTTAGGGTTAGGGTTAGGGTTAGGGTTAGGGTTAGGGTTAGGGTTAGGGTTAGGGTTAGGGTTAGGGTTAGGGTTAGGGTTAGGGTTAGGGTTAGGGTTAGGGTTAGGGTTAGGGTTAGGGTTAGGGTTAGGGTTAGGGTTAGGGTTAGGGTTAGGGTTAGGGTTAGGGTTAGGGTTAGGGTTAGGGTTAGGGTTAGGGTTAGGGTTAGGGTTAGGGTTAGGGTTAGGGTTAGGGTTAGGGTTAGGGTTAGGGTTAGGGTTAGGGTTAGGGTTAGGGTTAGGGTTAGGGTTAGGGTTAGGGTTAGGGTTAGGGTTAGGGTTAGGGTTAGGGTTAGGGTTAGGGTTAGGGTTAGGGTTAGGGTTAGGGTTAGGGTTAGGGTTAGGGTTAGGGTTAGGGTTAGGGTTAGGGTTAGGGTTAGGGTTAGGGTTAGGGTTAGGGTTAGGGTTAGGGTTAGGGTTAGGGTTAGGGTTAGGGTTAGGGTTAGGGTTAGGGTTAGGGTTAGGGTTAGGGTTAGGGTTAGGGTTAGGGTTAGGGTTAGGGTTAGGGTTAGGGTTAGGGTTAGGGTTAGGGTTAGGGTTAGGGTTAGGGTTAGGGTTAGTTAGGGTTAGGGTTAGGGTTAGGGTTAGGGTTAGGGTTAGTTAGGGTTAGGGTTAGGGTTAGGGTTAGGGTTAGGGTTAGGGTTAGGGTTAGGGTTAGGGTTAGGGTTAGGGTTAGGGTTAGGGTTAGGGTTAGGGTTAGGGTTAGGGTTAGGGTTAGGGTTAGGGTTAGGGTTAGGGTTAGGGTTAGGGTTAGGGTTAGGGTTAGGGTTAGGGTTAGGGTTAGGGTTAGGGTTAGGGTTAGGGTTAGGGTTAGGGTTAGGGTTAGGGTTAGGGTTAGGGTTAGGGTTAGGGTTAGGGTTAGGGTTAGGGTTAGGGTTAGGGTTAGGGTTAGGGTTAGGGTTAGGGTTAGGGTTAGGGTTAGGGTTAGGGTTAGGGTTAGGGTTAGGGTTAGGGTTAGGGTTAGGGTTAGGGTTAGGGTTAGGGTTAGGGTTAGGGTTAGGGT